>SDVV010004879.1:0-19753 GCA_016164225.1 Gammarus roeselii
ATATATGTCAACGTATATGTATATATGTATACGTATGTGCATGTATGTATATGTAGCTGTATCGTCACCTGATATATGCCCGGCCCGGAACATATAGGCATGCATGGCCGTGGCTCTGTAACTCACAAAGGCAAACACATACCCTGACAACGTTTGCTACCCAATGTATTTGGCGAATAATCAGAATAAGGAGCTGTTACTAGTCGTTATATACATTTTTTTTCTGATCTCAATATTATGTGTCATTTAATTATAGCGCAGATGCATTGTGTACTTTAAATCTCTATTAATATTTATTTGGTTGTTACATGTTTCGGACAGTTTTCCACTTATGTTCGTTCACCTATGGATGTAAGATGCACGTTAGCGACATATTCGGTCACATTTTGGCATTTATAATTTGCGATGAAATCAGCAAGGCTACTCAATCTGATCCGATTGTCTTGGCTTAACATTATTTTAGATTTGTGAACATTTGTATGTTTAGATTTAATATGCAAAACTTGATACCATACTGTTGGTGTATAAATAAAGATTTTTCTTATGATGCTAAAAGACACCACATCTGACAGCTAAATCATAGTAACCACGTCCACCAAGGCAACCATCGACTGGTACCAGCCTTGCAATCACATGCACCGCCCACAACAATTGAGCCGCAAAAAGCTTAGCAGTCGACAGCACCACGCCTTCAAGAGGCACATCAGTCATAAACCCAAACCCATCAACTCAAGAATTACTGCTATCAAGAGGACAGGACTCATCGACCGAGAGCCTCAACCTGTGGAAGGTTCAGTTATGAGTCAAGCATTACACCCTTAGGAGCCTCGGTCCCTGCTACAGCATGCGCTCGTCTGACGAACAACTGTGGCATTGGGTGCGCAAGCCCTCTGTGGTAGTAGGTACATGAACTGATAGAAAAATAATTTTGAGCGGTTTAATTGATTGTCGATTTTCAAAGTGCCGAGAGCATAAAATCTTCTGCGCGTCAAACAGAACTCCACAATGTCTGTCACTTAGAAAATAATTGTACGCTTTGATCAGAATTCCACACGGTCTAATTGTTTGTTAGTCTGTAGTATGTACTTCAAATCCTCTATCAGAACCTAATCGGGCTCGATTGTTCATTAGTCCGATGGTTTTAAAGTCCAATTAACTAAAATAATCTCGAAGCAGATTGAGCCATATAATTTCTCAGTCGTCAACAGTGTTTTATTTCTTGTGTTAACTTTATATGCCTCTTTGGTTGTTATTATCGCAGTTGATTGGAAGCTGTTGGTGTGAGTGGGGGGGGGGGGGCACCATGCTCACACCAGCAGCTTCCGATGAACCCCTCCTCACCAGACATGAAACTGACAAAAAATTATTGCCCAATATCAGTCCGGCCCGTCTCAAGTGAAGTTTATGAAAACGTATTCCATGCTAGACTATATACTCATTTTGTCTCAAATAACCTACTTAGCCAAAATCAATTTGGCTTTCAGGCTTTTAGGAACACAGAGCATGCTCCATGAAAATTTGTTGGAGACGTTGTTGATAGGTTTGATAGCTTTGAGTAATTTAACTTACATTGATAACTATTTTTTCATTAGAATTATTCTTATATATGATTTCCGAAACAATGCGGAAATGGAAATTCCCGTAACTCGTCAACACAGTCCCAATTATTTTTAAAATACAGATCTGCTAAAACATGGAATTCCATTGCCATAGAAATAAGGACGGTTAGAAAAATAGCTACCTTCAAACGTAAACTAAAATTATATATATTTGAACTGTAGGGGAAAATTCTTGAATTGTAATTTGCTTCCGATACGAATGTACCGTGTCAACTATTTGTGGTTCATCAGTTTCATTTTGTCGATACCTTTTTTTCGTCGTTTCGTATGTTCAAATTTCCCATTATCTTGTTCATGTAGAAATCCGTTCGTTTATTATACCCATCGATTATGACCCATTGAATATTTTTTCATGTGCATAGTTAACATGTCATGACTAACTATGCAGCTAGTTTGAAATTGTTGTCATCGTATGCCAATCAGTGTGTGAGGAATGTAATTAACAACCTATTGATGGACATTGCCATTCAGTGTGTGAGTAATGTAATTGACAACCTCTTGATGGACATTGCCAATCAGTGTGTGAGTAATGTAATTGACAACCTCTTGATGGGCATTTCCAATCAGTGTGTGAGTAATGTAATTGACAACCTCTTGATGGAAATTGCCAATCAGTGTATGAGTAATGTAATTGACAACCTTGTGATGGACATTTTCTACTCTCAAGCTTCTTAGTAAATGTCAGTCGATACGGTAAATAGTCACGTTAAAGTAAATGTCGGTGACCCTACTTACATGGTTATTTTTTTTTAAATCAATGGTTCGTGGAACGCTTATATCTGTCTCGACATAAGAAAAGTGGAAAATGAAGGAAATCAATCAACAATGTCCATCGGTTTGTCCTTACTCCTGAACCTTAGTTGTAAGTTACTATTAAATTAATCTAAGGAGCAAATGTTGTCTTCAGAACAGCTTACGTTGACGAAGACTTGGAACGTATCAACTGTATATTCTGATATTAATTAATTTGGTCAACATGTCATTATACCTAGATTAATTTAAAATCTTTAAATCCTTAGAAAACGTAAGATAATATGACTGAAGGTCGTTGGCAATAAGTCTGAAGGCCGTTTGCAATATGACTAGTGATCGTGAATAGGACTGAAGGTCGTGGGCAATATAAATGAGGTCGTGGGCCATAACACTGAAGGTCTTGGGCAACAATACTGATATTCGTGGGCTTTAGGACTTGAAGGGCAAAGCGAGAAAAATAAATTCGTTTAAAATTGTCGTTGACTTGTCCTGATGGAAACACTTGATAGCTTCCATAGGAATATTTCTTTGCTCCAGATTTCGAGACAATAAGCCTATTTATGTTGACGACGTCACTAGATGTAATGTGGAGATCTCTTAAATGCGTTCCAGCTCAGACATGACCGCATCAGACCTGGGCATCAAAAAAATAACCTTGCTACGGTAAAGAATCAGTTGCTTGTTTCGCAGTTCAAAAAATAATATTTTTCGTGGTAGCGCAATGACTGACGCAACTGAACAATGCCTTAGCCTCTTAATAGCACCGTTGTTTATTTGGGAAGCAGCGGCCTCTGCGTCCCACTGAGATCAACGGATGCGAGGTGGTCAGCTGTCTCACAAGAGCAACACTCAGATCAACGGATGCAAGGTGGTCAGCTGTCTAACACGGGCAACACTCAGATCAACGGATGCAAGGTGGTCAGCTGTCTATCACGGGCAACACTCAAATCAACGGATGCATGGTGGTCAGTTGTCTCACAAGAGCAACACTCAGATCAACGGATGCAAGGTGGTTAGCTGTCTTACAAGGGCAACACTCAGATCAACGGATGCAAAGTGGTCAGCTGTCTCACAAGAGCAACACTCAGATCAACGGATGCAAGGTGGTTAGCTGTCCTACAAGGGCAACACTCAGATCAACGGATGCAAAGTGGTCAGCTGTCTCACAAGAGCAACACTCAGATCAACGGATGCAAGGTGGTCAGCTGTCTCACAAGAGCAACACTCAGATCAACGGATGCAAGGTGATCAGTTGTCTCACAAGAGCAACACTCAGATCAACGGATGCAAGGTGGTCAGCTGTCTCACAAGAGCAACACTCAGATCAACGGATGCAAAGTGGTCAGCTGTCTCACAAGAGCAACAATTGAGCTAAATAAATATATTTTTCGAACCTCTATAAATAACGACATTTATGACAAATATACAATGCTGTTTATAAGTTATTGTGCGTCCACTAAGAAGTTGTAGAAGTTTATAAACGATATGTTTAAAATGAATGTTAACATATACTAATTTTGAGAGAACCGTCCTTTATCATTGGAGTATAGGCTACTATTTCAGCTTGAACAACTCTGTCTCCCAGTCAGTCTGGAGTGAACAATACTCAATTCCAAAGATATCTGCAACATCGGGCCAATTTTTAGGACATATTTGAGAAATTATAATATATAAAATACATCCACAGGTCCGCTGCGGTAACACTTACTAGACCTTAAGTGTTACCGCAGCAGAACTAAGTTTCCTATACAAAAAAATGGCTAGGACTGGGTGAAGCAGCCTGAGGGTACTGATCGAAGAGAAGTGTTACTGCAGCAGAACTAAGTTTTCTATACAAGGAAATGGCTACGACTGGGTGAAGCAGCCTGAGGGTACTGATCGAAGATAAGTGTTACCGCAGCAGAACTAATCTTTCTATACAAGAAAAAGGCTAGAACTGTGTGAAACAGCCTGAGGGTACTGATTGAAGAGGAGTGTTACCGCAGCAGAACTAAGCTTCTTATACAAGAAAATTGCTATGACTGGGTGAAGCAGCCTGAGAGTACTGATTGAAGAGAAGTGCTACCGCAGCAGAACTAAGTTTCCTATACAAGAAAATGGCTATAACTGGGTGAAGCAGCCTGCGGGCACTGATTGAAGAGAAGTGTTACCGCAGCAGAACTAAGTTTCCTATACAAGAAAATGGCTAAGACTGTGTGCAACAGCCTGTGGGTATTGATTGAAGAGAAGTGAAACCGCAGCAGAACTAAGTTTTTTATACAAGAAAATGGCTATGACTGGGCGGAGCAGCCTGAGGGTACTGATCGAAGAGAAGTGCTACCGAAGCAGAACTAAGATTCCTTTACATGAAAATGGTTAAGACTGGGTGAAACAGCCTGAGGGTACTGATTGAAGAGAAGTATCTTCTTAATGTATCAACTTCAATGTGAAGACTGTTGCAGCCTGAACTAATTGTATATGCTACGCTTAAGAGAGTTCGGAATGAATTTATTTTGAATAGCTTAGAGGTGAGACTGAAATAGTCAAGTTCCAATCCGGTGTATGAAGGTTTCGGTGTACTGATGTGACGAATCTGCCGTCCAAACGGATTATCAACGTGTCAAGAAAGGCTAATTTTCCGTTTCCATCTGTTTCCATAGATTGTTCATACAGAAATGTTTCTCATTTAAATAATTGAAAAACTGCGTGTAGTGTTGTTGTTCCTTCAAAATCACATAAATGTCCTATACATATCTACGAAAATAAAAAAGGTTGTATTTTCCGGGGCAATCGCTGAGCCACTACACGTCATGGCGGGCTAGAAAAGTATATGCAAATGATGGTGCAAGCGGTAGGCCCATCGCCACTCCATCAATGTGCTCGTGCAAAGATCCGTTGAATAGGAACACCGATTCTGAAGAGGCCAGTGTCAGGAGCTGATGTAATTGATCATTGGTGAATTAAAGCGCCATGTCTGTGCCTTATTAGAGTCCGTCCGTGATGATGTTGCAGAGTCCTGTGAGGGGAACGTCAGTGATGAGTGACTAGTCCCTAAAATATATAATTCAGTCAGAAATGATACTTTTAGAAGTCAAATGTCAAGAACAAACCCTCATTACTGGCCAAACTGCGTCCATATACCTTAGCGACGCTGTGCCCTTCTGTTTACTACAATAAACATTAGACCAAGCGCCAGGCAAAATAAATTTAGTCAATCTCAAACAAAACGCTCACCAGCAGCACTGGCCAACGCTCTGAGACGCTCACCAGCAGCACTGGCCGACAGTCCAAGACGCTCGCAAGCAGCACTGCCCAACGCTCCAAGACACTTACCAACAACACTGGCCAACGCTCTAAGACACTCACCAGCAGCACAGGCCAGCGGTCTAAGACGCTCACCAGCAGCATTGGCCAACTGTCCAAGGCGCTCACCAGCAGCATTAGATAACGCTCTATGACGCTCACCAGCAGCAATGACCAACGCTCCAAGACGCTCACCAGCAGCACTGGCCAACGGTCCAAGACGCACACCAGCACCATTGACCAACGCTCCAAAACGCTCACCAGCAGCACTGGCCAACGCTCCAAGACGCTCACCAGCAGCACTGGCCAACGTTCCAAGACGCTCACCAGCAGCACTGGCCAACGCTCCAAGACGCTCACCAGCAGCACTGGCCAACTCTCCAAGACGCTCAACAGCAGCACTGGCAAACGGTCCAAATATCCCCTGCCACAGAGAGTAATACACGCTTTTCAGCATACCATTTGAAGTGTTTGAGGAGTGCCGCGTTCCATGAGGCTCACAAAGAGCAGGCTATTATCACCACTCAATAGGATTGTCACGGTTCATGAGGCTCAGAACGAGCGGGCTATTATCATCACTCAATAGGAGTGTCACGGTCCATGAGGCTTACAACGAGCGGGCTATTATCACCACTCAATAGGAGTGTCACGGTCTATGAGGCTCACAGAGAGAAGGCTATTATCATCACTCAATAAGAGTGTCACGGTTCATGAGGCTCACAATGAGCGTGCTATTATCACCCCTGAATAAAAGTGTCACGGTCCATGAGGCTCACAACGCGCGGGCTATTATAACCACTCAATAAGAGTGTCTGGGTCCATGAGGCTCACAAAGAGCGGCTATTATCACCACTCAATAGGAATGTCACGGCCCATGAGGCCAAAAGCGAGCGGGCTATTATCACCACTCAATAGGAGTTGCGCGATCCATGAGGCTTACAGCGAGCAGGCTATTATCACCACTCAATAGGAGTTCCACGATTCATGAGGCTTAGAGCGAGCAGGCTATTATCACCACCCAATAGGAGTGTCACAGTCCATGAGGCTCGGAACTAGCGGGGCTATTATCATACTCAATAGGAGTGTTACGGTTCATGAGGCTCACAGCGAGCAGGCTATTATCATCACTCAATGGGAGTGTCACGGTACATGAGGCTCACAGCGAGCGGGCTGTTATCACCACTCAATAGGAGTGGCACGATTTATGAGGCTTACAGCGAGCGGGCTATTATCACCACTCAATAGGAGTGTCACAGTCCATGAGGCTCAGAATAGCGGGCTATTATTACCACTCAATAGGAGTGCCAAGGTCCGTGAGGCTCACAGCAAGCGGGCTATTATCACCACTCAATAGGAGTGTCACGGTCCATGAGGCTCGACACAAGCGGGTTATTATCCCCACTCAATAGGAGTGTCACGGCCCATGTGACTCACAATGAGCGGGTTATTTTCACCACTCAATAAACGTCCTACTTTTCCAATATTCAAGATCAGTTCAAGTTCCTGTAAGGTTCATAACTGCCGAGATGACGCTATAGATGGCTCTCGTTCCCGCGGTGATTGCTATTAAGGAGCCATTCCTGTCCCCTGACAACGTCCATCCTACTGTGTGGCACCTCCAACAGCCCCCTGCAGTTCCTGGCTCCCTAGCTGGCCCCTTGCCGGCTCAATGCCATCGGATTAAGCTCAGTCCGCCGGGAGCGTCTGTTGAAGACGTCATCTATTCCCTGGAGCGAAGGAGTCAGCACATTTCACTCTCGTGGACTTGGAAGCGTCGCTCGGGTCCGACTTTTTCTAATCTGGGATCAATCTTGCTGGACGTCCGCTTGGATTGTAGCGGCGATTTATGACTCTGGAATATCCGGTTATTTAAAACCCTGTCGAGTTGGATTGAACTTTCTGTAGAAAATTCAGGTTAATGGCGAACATTTGATGCTGGATTCTTGAAGCATTGAGGTCCTCATTCACCAGCTTTCTCTTGGGTATTTAATGTTAAAACGTGATTAACATGACTGCACTTTTGGTGTCAAGATGTTGTTGGGGGTCTTAGTTAGTCAATTACACGCCTATTAAAGGAGTATCATTCATAACCACAAAAAGACACTGTTCCCTACACCAAAAGGAGACACTGTTTCCTTCACCATAAGGAGATACTGTTCCCATCACCACTGAGAAATGCTTTTCCCTATACCACAAGGAGATACTGTTCACTTCACCACAAGAATATACTGTTCCCTTCACCTCAAGGAAATACTCGTCCCTTCACCACTTGGAGATACTGTTCTCTTCACCACAAGCATTGCTGTTCCCTCCACCACAAAGAGATGCTTTCCCTTTTAACACAAAAAGATACAGATCCCTTCACCCCAAGGAGGAACTGTTCCCTTCACCGCCACGTGAAGCTTTTCCCTTCACTGCAAAGAGATACTGTTCCCTCCCCCACAAGGAGATACTGTTCCATTCACCACATTAAGAGACTATTCCCTTCCCCACAAAAAAAATGCATTTCCCGTTACCACAAGGAGATGCTGCTCCCTTCGCTACAAGGAGATACTGTTCCCTTCACCACAAAGAGATACTGTTCTTTTTGCCACAGGGAGATGATTTTCCTTTCATCACAAGGAGATACTGTTCCCTTCACTAAAAGGAGATACTAATCCCTACTTGCACCAATCGCGCAATGGACCAGAGATGCCTTAACATAACTCAACATTTGCCCAATGCATTGAACACTCAAAAGACTCGTTTGAGTGCCACACTCATCTCGTTTGAGTGCCACACTCATCTCGTCTGAGTGCCACACTTCACTCGCTTGAGTGCCACACTCATCTCGTTTGAGTGCCACACTCATCTCGTTTGAGTGCCGCACTCATCTTGTTTGAGTGTCACACTCATCACGTTTGAGTGACACACCCATGGTCATACAACACCAAACACTCGGTATTTATTGTAAACTTATTCATACAATTCTGTGTATGCTGTCAATTATATGTGATACAATCAATCACTTTACGGATGCTCTGCTAAACAGCAATGCCTCTAACGATTTGTTATATTTCCTATATTCATCAGGAAGCATCTGCTTCTGTGAGATGCTCCAGTAACATGTTTGCATCCTAACATGCTTCACTTGCATGTGAACGTGATCGACTCTTCATAGAAACTGCTCCACCAATTAAAGGCTCGCATCAGAAGTTTCCTTATTTCTTTAAAAAATCGCTATGCATCCCGGTAAAGATTGAGCGCTTCCAATCATAGAGCCTTCGAGACGTGAATAAGTCTTGTAAATCACCATCATAAACTTACTCTCAAAAAGTTAATTATACGTACTTATATAAACCTTTAACAATTGCTTCATAATGGAATATACCTACTGGATATTTGCTTTATAAGGCTGGTGAACTTTATTCTGGCATATCCGAGATGTTAAGACTGTCGCCGATACAGAGAAGGCTGTTAAGACTGTCGCCGATTTAGAGACCGCCGATACAGAGAAGGCTATTACAACCAATACAAAATAGGTTTCTACCGCCAATAGAGAGAAGGTTATTACCGCCAATAGAGAGAAGATCATTGCGACCAATACAAAGAATGTTATTACCATCGATACAGAGACGGTTATTACAACCAATATAGATAATGTTATTTCCGCTAATGCAGAGAAGGTCATTGCAATTTGCATAGGGATGTCGTGGAGTCTGTACGTGCCGTAGGGTCGCTCTCGCAACGTGTTACAAAGTGCATTGTGTGGCAGCTGTCCGGGAGACATGAAGAGACATTTCAATCAATTGATCAAGAAGAAAACTTACGTGTGTTTTCCAGCGAGATACTGTGGAATTTGTACTGAAGAATGTCTCAAGTGAAATGAATAGCTACAACTATTACCCCACAAGCCCAAGGATCTGATTATCTGCGGACCAATACGCTTCCTCTGCCTCACCCATGCTCCCAGAACAATTCACCACCCTTGTACACCGCTTCTCCACATAATTCGGCCTCACTCATCAGGCCAGACAGCTGACACTGCATCCACATAGAACTCGTTTTAGCCAACAGCAGAAACAAATCTCACACCCAAATTATACTAGCCCCGTCCGCCAACGCAATCACTGTACGGCACAAGCCTTGCAGTCCGCAAGCACCGCCACACAATAATTGGGCCGCCAAGAGGCTTAGCAGTCTACAGCACCACGCCTTCAAGAGGCCAGCCGCCGAGAGGCACATCAGTCAAAAGCCCACCAAATCAAGATTTACTGCTTCCAAGAGGTTAGAACTGAATGAACGAGAGTCTCAACCATCAAAATAATCACTAAAGAGAAAACATCAATCCTTTAGGAACCTCAATTCCAGCTACAGCTGAGCTCACCGAGCGCCCGTCTGACAAGCACATGAGCAGGCAATACACACCTTTCCGTCAAAAGACCTGCAGATAACACCAACCATCAGATTCCCTGAAAAGTCGCCCTGCAACTGTTACATTGAGTGCGCAAACCGTCTGTGGGAGTAAGTATTTCAAACTGAGTGAAAAATAGTTTCACGCGGTTTAATTGTTCGTTGTCTTTGCGCGTGTGAAGTCTACTACGCGTGCTACAGAACTCTACACTGCCTCATTGTCTGTCACTTAGAAACGAACTATGAACGTTGATCAAAATTCCACATGACCTCATTATTTGATATTTATATAATTTGTACTACAAACCCTCTGTTAGAACTTCATCGGGCATGATTGTTCGAAAGTTCAATGATTTTCAATGTTGCTTGAACAAAATAATTTTGAATCCGATTAAGCCACACAGTTTCTCAGTTCACTTCAGTTTTGCCAACTTTCGACAGAGTTCTATTCCATGTGTTATGTTTATATCCTCATTGCTTGTTAGTTTTGCAGTTATTTTTCAAACCATAGATTCTAATTGTTCGTTAATTACATATTGAGCCCCACTATTCCTAGGTTCACTTCAGCTTGCGCACTAGCGGCAGTGTACTATATCCTATGTTATATATAAATTACTCATGTTCACAATCAAACTTAGCAGGTACATAGCGACTATTTCCAGAACGAGTTTCATTTCTTGCACACAATAGAATTATGCCGTGACTGCTTCATTTATGTAGCTTGACTGCAACAATAAAACTTAGAGAGTGACACCCGAACTCCCACCAACAAGCCCTGCTGCACTTGTTGCACGAGTGAATGCACGTGATGCGCTTGCTTCAGGAGTAACGTAAAATGTTATTCGTGCCCGAGCGAAAATTTTGCATGAAAGTCAAAAAACATTTAAATATATACTCCGTAAGTTCCCAGCTTCTCTGTAAGCCACAGGAACCTATTAGTCCTGTGGCTTACAGAGAACAAATTCAGTTGATAACCCCCAATGACTAAAAACTTGACATATCCAGCTTCCCAAACCTCTGAAAATGAACCCCCAGTAACCTCTCGGTAGCCACTACGACCCACCACATCTCCAGTCCTGCCTACCAAGGCCTAGCAGTCACCCACTGCATGGCTACCAAAACAGCAAACGAGACCCAGCCAACAACACAGCCAACCGTTGCTGTGCACAATGCCAACAGCGTTTCAAGAGAAACTACAAAACCTGCTGTTACAGTCCTCATTGGCGTTGACATCATAGTAAATATACAACCGGATGACCTCAGATGGAAATGTACTATTCATAAGATCAATGGATAAGACTAATACACTGCTCAGACCCGTTAAGAGAGGAAGTATGTACACAGTGTCGAACATGAAAACATTCAGTCCCCGCTTACGAGCTCATCATCTACGGCACGCCACTCCACATTTTCACACACGACATGTGCGCCGCCCTTCCATCTTAATGAGTTTCATACCCCTCCTCCTTTAGACCAAGCCACTGCACACCAAACCAAACCATTTGCACCTCAGCCTTACACCCCACCCCTTTCCATCACCGCGACACACCACACTAAGCCCCTGCATCCCATCCATTCGCTCAACCTATCACCAATGCCACAAAACACCATAATATTCAGTTATACCCAACACTACACCCACAGCTCCAGATCAGCTGTAGCAAGAATTGAGATTCCTAAAAGTGTGATGCTTTGTTTTTTATTGTAGTCCCGTTTAACTGGAGAATCGTGTGTTTTAAATGTCTTACGAGTGGTGTGCCGATCGCCGAGGGAACGCGCAAACTAAATAACCAGCAAAACAAAGTGGATGCACACCTTTCTAATTTAGATAAGCAGACTTGGAACATCATTGGGAGCATTGTGCCCCACAAGAATCCAAACCTGTCTTCTAATTGTGAAAACCTTGTAAAAATAGCATAATCTTCCAATGGCTTTTTCGCTAACGCTGCAAAGCACACATACGAAGTGGTAATGGTCGAACAAGACAAAATTTCCTCCACGGTACGTGAAACCCCAGTAGTGATTTGCCAGCTCGGTTCACAGTTTCCTCTCATAACGACTCACCCCTCAAAAAAATTAAATGTGGTCACCGAGCTCGGTAAGCAAATTAGAAAACATTCAAACTCCTGTTGGACCAATGACGTAGCGATACAGTACCTCAAGGACGGGTAGTAATTATTCTGCCATATCTCCAGTTGCTCATTAACTCATCCATTAAAACAAATACATTACTTCAAAATTGGAAACACGTGCTTATCAAAGCTATCCATATGAAGCGGGAGGTAAACGACCTCTCTAATCATAGAGCCATAAGCCTCTTACCAGTAACTTCAAAAATCTTGGAAAACATTATTGTACGTCAACTCCTTGACTACCTAGAGAGGCAATCCTGGTCAATGACTCAGTATGCATACAGACGGAATACCTCCACTAAAGACGCACCAATGAAACATTCCATCATTATTCGTGCTGCTGGACCTCTTTAAAACATTTGACACTGTAAATCAAGACATTTTGCTGCAAAAACTGATATAACTGATCATTCAAACATCCTGGCTTTTACCTATTTCAGGCATCGGTCCCAATCTGTCGTGTTAGGTGGAAAGATTACCTTTTCTCCGAGACCGGCAAATTGCGAGGTTCCCCAAAGATCGATTCCCGGACCGGTTTTTTTCCTTCTGTGTATCAATGAAATAAATTGTGAAAACCCTCTCGACAACGCTAAAATTACATTAAGTGCTGATGATGTTCAAATGCTGTTTATTAGACCAGTAAGCGAGTTAGAAAAGATAAAAAATTATGCAGAAACAGCATTGACACACATAAATTATTGGTATTATTCATATGGGCCTAAATTTAATAGAAATAAAATACAAACTGAGTCAAAAGTCTTGGAGTGAGATTGATACCAACATGAGCTTTGGACACCATGTTGAAAAGCTTTGTTTCAAACTGAACGGTACACTCATGTTACTCAATCGAACGAAGAAACAGCTCGACTACAAGTCCATCCATTTAATAAACTATGCTCCGATTTTTTCACAATTAAACTATTGCCCCACCAAATGGGGTAAAAACACGAAAACATTGCTCTCAGACATTCAACGTAGCATAAATGTCCCCACAAAAGTAGCCCACGATGGAACTTTAAAAAGAGTGATCACGTGATGCCAATTCTAAAGAAACTTGGGTGGTTGAACATCCAGGAACGACTAGAGCTGAGTGAAGCAACACGAGTCTTCAAAATTCAGAAAAAGTTTTCTTGTTCAAACGGTGATGTCATGTCAACTCGAAAATCAGCATATCAACAATCAACACGGAACTAAAATAATATTGTCACCGAGTTCAGAAAAACAAAGACTGGTGCCAAAGTTTTCCCTATTTCAAGTCCAAAATGTTTCAACAATCTCCCAGCTGAAATTCAAAATTGCCATACAGTATTTTATTTCAAGCAGAAATGTACCATTCTATTGCTTACCCGTCGTCAGGGGCTGGCAGAGTGAAACAATTGAAGACGATTAAAAATAAACTGATAACGAAAATCAATATTTTGCAGCCAGCGCAGAACATCAACACTATCATCTAGTCAACAGAACAGAAACATAACATCACTTACTATGTTCCCAAGAATTCTCTTTGTATTTGTCATCGCACAAATAGAAACTCTTAATTCAAACTCGGCCGCACTATTTCCAAATCCTGCAATCTTACCTCAGCTTGTTCTGTCCCTTTGGTTCGCATTGTTCTGGCCCTGAAGCAATTATCTTTGCTTTTGAGGACAAGACAAATCAGTATTGGATAGTGAAACCACATTGAAGAATTTCCGCATTCTCCTCTTAGCTCAATAATTTTTTTTCTGCATTGATTTTACCCCGATAGTGAAATATATAATGAAAATTAACAGTACTCCTTTCGTATTTCCGTAAAGCGAGTAATTTAACGCCACGTAACGACAGGGATCTCCTCGCGCATGTCCACTTAAAATATGCCCGGGCCGGATCACACAGACATGAATGGTTGTGGCTCTCTAACTCACACTCACACATTACCTGAAAACCTTTGCTACCCGATGTATCAGCAGGATATAGCGCATATTCATTATGTACTTAAATAAGTGTATATTAATGTATAGAAGTGTTTACAAGTGAAAGAATTCAACAAGAGGGTTTTTGACCCAAGCTAGGTTGCCTTTAGAGCAAAAGGATTTGTTCTCAAGGAGAACGTCTATGAGAGCTTCATGTGCCATTTCTGTTTTAAAAATATCAAGAACAGGAACGGTTAGTTATTTATCGGCGATTTGTGTAAAATTTATCGAGCCTCGACCAAAATGTTTCGATTGTATTGCTGTTCACAATCTCCGTTGGAAATTTGCTTTATTATACGACAACTCTGTACGTGAAGAAACTGCGCGTGATGTCGAGTGAGAAACGCTTCCCAACGATTTTGTATCCACTATTCCTAGTCACTTCGCTGGCATCTAGAGTGAAAAAATTCGCTCGGTCGACATTTTCCCAACTTTTTATAATCTTCCTCACCTCGATCATGTCACCTCTGACTCGACACTATCTCTAGTGAATAAAGATTGAATTCACGGAGTCTGTCTTCGTACGATTGTTTGAGAAGCGAAGGGATGAGTTGGGTAGCTCTACGTTGAACCTTCTTTAGGTTACCAACAAATTTTCTAAAATATAGAGACCAGAATTGAGAGGAATACTCGAGATGCGATATAACAAATGCATCGTATAACTTAAGAATACTGTGTATGTTTTGTTCCTAACATTATGTTTTTTTGGCAGCATCGTTACATTGCTTGCTACTCCTTAAGTCGTTTTGATGAAGACACCTAAATCTCTCTCTGCGGTGACAGGAATCAGTTTCTTTCAGGACATTGAATATTCGTGCCTAAGTTTATGAGGAGCTAGGTGCATAACTTGACATTTCTCTACATTCAATTTCATTCGCCACTTTTCTGACCAATCAACAATTTTGTTCTAGTCTAATTGGATCTGCTGACACTCAAGATCAATTTGCACTTTTCTTTTGCTAATGTTCGAAAGCACGTTACTATCGAGATCGTTAATGAATATTTTGAAGAGAACTGGACTTAACACGGATCCTTGAGGCATGCCGCTTGTAACATTGACCCAAGAGCAGGAAGTGCCGTCTCTTCGTGCTCCAACATTTTTTCCAATTTTTAAACTCATCTCGAATACCGATGATGTGCAATTTACTTACTAATCGCCTGTGGGGGACTTTACCTAAGGTCTGTGAAAGTCGAAGTTAATGATATCGATTAGGGATTTTACGTCGTAAATTTCAATTTTATTATTAAAAAAAGTGGCAGGTTCATAAAACAGGAACGATCGTTTCTAGAGCCAATCAATTTGTTTGATTATAAGAATTCACTCATTTGATCGGTTATCAGACTTTCCATCAGTTTGCCAATGACTGAGGTGAAACTAATCGGTCGGTAATTGCCGGGACACTTTTTGTCTCTTTTCTTAAATTGGAGTGACATTGGCCTCTTTTTATTGACCTGGAGATTTTGTATCTTACAATTCATTTGTATGTATAAGAATTTCGTCAGGGAAAAAGTTAACTGTGCTGAAATCTTCTGCACAGGCTTCAACGCAGATAATTCATTCCTGGGGACTGGGAATATTCGGATTATCTAACGTAAATACAGAACGGAAATTTTGGAGTAGTAAGACTCATATGTTAGTGTCGTCGGTTTCAAGCTCACTACTATCGTTCTCAAGAGGATCTATTACATAACTTGCGACTATTTGCTCAAAATATAACTAAAAAATGGTTTCCGATTTGTTTTGGCATTAGCCGCTATTTCACTTTCATAATGTTTCTTTTTTCGCACTAGGACTTTCCGTAGAGCTCTTCTGCTGTCTGCGAATTTCTTTTTTGCCTTGTCGTCAAGTGGGTGTTTATGTTTTGTCGAGGGCTTTGCTCATTTTTGCGACTGAAGCTGCTGCAGTTCTCCATTCCAGTACTGAGGCGGATTAACTGCTGGTCGCCTGTTATTGCGAGGGATATGCTTGTGGTCGAAATTCGTGAGTATATTCAGAAAATTGGTTAACAATTGATTGACTTCACGTCCGAAGGTTATTTAATAATAATAACAGTAGTAATAAAAACTTTATCAAAACAAACATGGGCGTACGATTACAATTGAGGCATCTAATTTTAGGGTTATAAAATTACCGCAATTATTAAATTACCGCACACAACTAAGAATAAATTACGGTACACAACTCTATCCTGCCTATGTGTATAGTAATTCTTTCCATCGCCTCAACAATGACGAGGCAGCGAGCGCATCACCAGAGCAGATTGCAACGAGGATTTCATTTGGGGAGCTTATAACTCGAGTCATGAGGCTGTGTGCCGCTTTACGGAACAGTACCTTGATGTGATCTGACTGGTTTTCAGCAAAAACCCTGCTCGCTGACGTCGAGCGAGGGACCTGCATCAGCCGTCTAAATGTGTTATTATAACTCACTTTCAATTTCCTCACGCTATATTGGTAGTGTTTTCTCCAGAGAACATTACAATAAATCGGGTAAAAATATGATTCAAAGAGCTGGATTTTAGCGTCCCCTGGTGCAAACGAAAATTTTCGTATCAGCATGTTACCAACTGCTTTTTGCCGTCTTGTTTGCTTTGCAACATCCTTGTCATCAGTGCAATCTGCTGTGATGATGTGCCCTAGATATTGAAATTCATCTACATAAACCAGTGCAACACCGCCTAGTTATATCTCAGTCGATAGGTAGTAATAAGGACTTTTCGGTTTAACTAGCAAACAAACAGTTTTTGCATTGTTATATACAATATCATGAGGTTCAGCCAAATTACTACAGATATCAAGATGTTTTTGCAATGCTGCGATAGTCGGTGCTAACAACACCATATCATGTGCATAACTAAGATTGTTAACACAGCAGTTAGCGACATGACACCCTTGGATTTCTCTACTTAGAAGGTAATTCAGCACATCAGTGTACACGTTATACAACAGTGGCGATAGCTGACCTCCTTGCCTAATTTTGTTTTTACAATGATAAGTGGCGGATCTCGAACTACCCCAGCGCAATAGGAGTTCCTGTTCCTTGGACCAAAATACAAGCAAGTGCACAATGTGGAAATGGGCTCCTCTCTCAATTAACTTTCTGAACAAAGTATAATTATTTACTCTATCAAAAACTTTTTTTGCGTCTAAAAAACACAGAAAAACAGGCGAGTCTCTACATCTGTAATACTTAACAGTTTGTTTCAATGCGAATATCGTCATTTCAGTTTCATGGCCCTCTTTGAATCCAAACTGACTGTTCTCCGTACTCAGAAATGTTTGCAATCTTGAATGAATAACCAGCTCAAGAACCTTGGATATCGACGGGGCAATAGCAATGGAGCGATAAGTATTTATATCTGAAGCGTCTTCGTTGCACATTTCAGAAGAGGAATCACAGTTACATGCAATAACTCTCTTGGTAGCTCGTTGACATGACTGCAGTCAGAAAGGAAGAGAGCAAAAACTGCAGTCAGGCTGTGGGAAGCATCCTTAAACATTTCACCCGGTATGTCGTCATTTCCAACTGCTTTGCTATTTTTGAGGCCTCGGATAATGTTCCTAACCTCTGCCACATAAACCATTTCGTTAACAGCATTAACATTGTCGAGGGCGTTTTGCACCCAACCTTCATTCTCTCCCTTGTCAAAAGAATCCTCAATATGCAAGAAATGTTTCCCCCAGACTCTTGCAATGTTTGATTCCCCAGTTACACCCGCCACCGGTAGTGAAAGTGCTTCCTTTCAGGATTAAGTGACCGATTTTTTTCGCAAAAACCTTTAAATTTACCTTCTCGCAGTTTTGATAGAAGAGCTTGCGCACGCAACTGTTGCTTGTTCTCTCTCAAAAACGTAAGTTCTCTACAAAACTATGACTTTGCTGTGCTCATTGCTAAGGCGAATTGACCTCCCCGAGGCTTTCCAGCAATATTCCAATTAAATACGGCGTCGAGTACAGCATATTTTCAGTTCTCGTGCTCGTTCAGTTCAACCTGGTACGTTATATTTGCTCGGTTTTCTGGTGCCAAAATACACGTCGTCCTGCAATTAACATACACTGCCTCGTACAGCCATACAGATCATTCAATCTTACGTAGAATCTGTCCAGTAGTACCCTATTCTCACAATTCCAATCAATGGTCTTAACCTCGTGAGGGTAGAGTTAGGTGCTCTGGGTGTCTACATTCCCGCTACACTCAAAGTTACCCCTAGGACACGGTGATCCGTGCAGGCAACATCGGTCAGCAAGTGACAGGAAATTGTTACATCTAATAACAGCGAGGACAAAGCAATATGATCGATCCATGAGTTAGAAAGAGAACCGTGAATCACATGAGTGTACGTGTCAGGTGGCAGCAGCCTTGTGTCCTGTAATGCAACATTATGCTCAGCAAATAGCTCTTCAATCTCAAAGAATCTATTTGTGTGTGGGGAGGTATTAAAATCTCCTAAAATACACACTTGTCGTTTTTCTTTACTCTCCAATATACCCTAAGAACACCCATGCATCTGAGATCTTCCTTCAGATTAACAACAGAACAGAGGTCTCATTAAATTTAACGCTCAGACCCAGGATTCTCTTGCAATTGTATCGCCTAATTTTTATATTTAGGTTCAGAAATAGTTGCCAAATGAATGTTAAACCCCCATGTGGCCCCCCATGCTGATTTTCCTCGTCACATCAACAGAGTGAATTGAGAATGATGCTATCTTTTTTCCCAGAGATGACGGTAAATTAGGCTGCCAGGAGGGATGAAGCCACGTCTCCTGCAAAGCTACTAGCTGAGTTGTTTTGCAGAGGTCTGCGACATAGGCTTCACAATTTCCCGCTAAGTCAAAACATTTCAGAGAGGCAATTCGAACTTCTGTTCTGCTAGCGTTATTGGCTGTCGCCTTTGACTCTCTTAAGTCATCAAAGTTGGCTAATCCAAAATTAGGGACTTTATCACAGTTTATTGACGCTTCCAACTCGAACTCAGTCGAAACAGTTGAAACAGTTGAACTCTAACGTAAAATGGATGAAATCACGATCGCTAGTTCCGAGTGGTTCTCTCACTTCAACGTTCGTGAAGAGAGAGTCGCTTGCATTAAATAGAAGATCAAGGATATTGCTTCCTCCTGTTGGTGTCTTTACTATTTGGGTCATTAACTTATCGTCTGTCAAATCAATCAGATGTCGGCCGGTATCAATGCAAATGCATGTTTTCCAATCAATGTCAGTAATATTGGTCTCCATGACAATACTGTGTTGTGCTGTTACGACATCGACGAGGGTGTCGTAAATTATTATTATTATTAAAACTTTTATTTCCATCGTCAAGCAATGGGTTTTCAATACTTAGGTCTAACACATCAAACTTATTTTTTTAAATGCCGTGTTTGAATTAGCGAAGCTAGAAATAAAAATGAATTTGTGACAGCACATCTCATGTCGGCGGCCGATTTGTAGCTACTTCGTGTTGCAAAACAGTTTTCACAATATGTGCTATATTTTCAAGTGAGAAACTCATGGGCATGGGATTGATAAATTCAAAATTAATTAATACATCGCAGCTCATCTCTAGTAGGCAGCTGGCTTGTCCTGCATGGAACCGAATGGAATACACAATATACCATTAAATTTA
>SDVV010004880.1:0-19753 GCA_016164225.1 Gammarus roeselii
ACTGCTGGGGTTCATCGCTTGCGTCGTCCCCAGCAGTGTATTTACGCCTGTCTTGCCTCAACACCGTCCAACCAGTGCGCCCTCTCTTCAGTCAAGCCAGTGGTGTAGCTGTCGTGTCTTAGTACCTGCGCGGTTCGATTCAAGATTGAACCGAGTGACTGCGAATGAACCGGTGGTCGATACTCACTGCGCTCTGGATTCGTGAGTATCGACCACCGGAGGCCCCATGTAACAACGGGCTGTTGTTCCCAGTTTTTATACTATTCATTCATCATCAACTCTGTCACTTGTCATTGTTTTTAAAGTGTTTTCCCGTCAATACTACGCTGAAAGTGAGATATCCTACCCACCATTCACGTGTGTAATGACTGGTTATAGCCAAATATTAAATCGATGTTTCATCGAACAACCATTCGATCCAATGCTGTCACGTATTGGTTAGCAACTTTGATTATGTATCGACTTATATCCCAGTACTTGGAAGTGCTCCTTGTCGTCAACTACTTATGTTCAACCTTACCTGAGAACGCTCTAACAATTCTAATTTTTAGGTTGTATACAGTCGATTACCAATTTCCCAATTGATAATTTTCAAATATCTGGCAATTACCATGCTCTATACTGTATATTAATTAGACTCCAAAAGTATCATATCATGTCAATTGCTTCCTCCTCGCGTGCATGCTCTCACGCTCTCTCATAGAACACCGATAGTGTAAGTACACCGTCAGAGCTTAAATTCCTTCCGAATCAGTCCAAGGGCTTACAAAAAGTGGAGTCAAATGAAAAATAATCAAGTTAATTAATTTATAGATGCCCATATTTATTCGATACCGCGCCTTCGCGCGAAGTCTAAATTGTTCACATAGTGGTATAACGGCCGATCCATTTAATCTGCCCTCTCTTGTCCTTAAAAGCTTAGCGGACAATTAGCGCCTTGAACCACGGCTAGAGGTTGAGAGAGTGGCACGAGATCAATTAGGCTGTTCGTCAATTTATTTCAATAATTATATCTCATTCTTACACTTAATAATTTTTCACATTCATCAAACATTTAAATGGGTCATTCCATCATCATTATCAATTCAATTTTTCAAATATCCTTACACATTCAAACTAGTAAATATCATGAGCCCCACGAGCTCTTTCACAGCCTTCGGTCGCTCCCACAGAAGTTTTCAGTCTTTTTCTGCGCGAAAGTTTCATATTTGAGGAAGACTTTGAACAGTATACTTCTGTAATGTTATTTTTCGCCCTTCTTCCTATCACCCAGAGTCCCGATCGTATCTTTCCCTCCTTTCAGTGCAGAAGACCCTCCTGATCCTTCACTCCGTCTATAACCACCGGATTCTTCCCGTTGATCCCAACGAAGTATTTCCTGTCCTTCCATACCGAACTTTATTGATTTCAAGAGAAGTATTTGACTCTGTTCTGCACACTGAGTCTTCTCTTCGCCTGTCACCGTGGTCTTTCTTAACCCACCGCAATTAAGCTTTCGGACAATAAACAAACGATTGCATAAAAAGGGAAATAAAATATTGTATCCATAAAAATACCTGTTTTTAATCTGCACTAACTGTGAATCTTGTACATCATATAATTCATATTCAGTAATATAATAATCATACGCCTGAACAAGACCAACAACACAAATACCTACGCATGTATTCAAATTGTATTTTCATTTAAAATGTTACAGCTGTTCTTGCACCTTGATTTATGGTGTGAAGGTCGCAGACAGTAGGATGGTCAAATAGAGAGCGGATAGATATTTCTTCAAGTTAACGGGGATTATTATCGTGGTCTTCTGGTAGCTTGCCAGTGGTTCGGGGACGAAGTTAATTGTTCGTATAGGCAGTCCAACATGAGGATTGGAGTGCTTCATTCAAGTTGCTACATTTTGGTTAATTTGGATGAGTTTCAATAGCAATGAAGTAAGGTGATTAATCATAAGATGTTTGAGAAAAGTCTCAATATGTAATTTTTGTTTCTCGTTTTCAGTAGTCATACACAGTGCGGTACATTTACACTATTATATTAAGGCTGTGTGAGTGAAATGCAACGTTTGGTAAAAAAGGGTATAAACTACACATGGTCACGTTATGGATGTACAACTATTGTCACAGGCTGTTTTTGTTTAACATTGTACCATAAGCTTCCTCTAATAAAAATAGTATGAAATGTTCTAAATTGTAAGCAACCATTGCATAAGTGGTATCCCGACTGGAAGCGAGTTGACAATTTGTGAAAACGAGGATCACAAACAACGCCGTGTGCACGTAAAGGTTGGCAATCACAAAAATGTGTGAAAGCGAGGATCAAAAACATTGCCGTGTTCACGAGTAAGCAGGCGATCAAAAAAGTTTGTGAATACGAAGATCACAAACAACGCCGTGAGTACGAATGGGATGGCAATCACAAAAGTTTGTGAAAGCGAGGATCACAAACAACGCAGTGTGCACGATTAAACTGGCAATCACAAAATCAATCTGACTGATGAAGTAAGTTTATTGCTCCGTAAGCTAACATTGGCGTCACTTCCTATCTTGCAAGGTAAAGGCGGTGTCCTCCAGGAGGTGCACCTGTGGCGCGTGTTCCTAAAACAGCTACTAGGAAGGTTTTGATTGAGAAACAGGTCTGTCTTCTCAGCAAAATTACTCACAGCTGGTCAAGGAACAGAAGAAACGCCCAAGTGTAGGTGGGATAAGCCACAAACGCTGTATCTCATTCAGTATGTTAAAAAGGCAATTTTTCTGATCAACTCGGCAAGGAACAGTCCTGCTCAACTGTGTTGCCTGAACCAGGATCAGGCAGGCCGCCTCGCATCGGGGCGGGTCTTCTTCGCGATGGTCCAGTGCCTTTATATCGATATTGATCAGTGCCTTTATGTCGATATTGATCAGTCCCGCTCATCTTAATGCTGTGATCGTATTTTAAAGCAGTCTCATCATGTGTGAGCATAGTTTTTAGTCGAATCCACATTTAATATTTGAAGCCGTCAAGTTATCGTGAAGCCGGTTAATTATCGGTATCTGTGGATAACACTTTTGAACATTGACATCATTAAAGCAAACCTCAAGTGTTCGCGAATTCAGAAACAACCTCGCACGTCAAAAGGCAGCTTCGACAATTTTCAAGAGAGATCGCGAGGATGCAACACGTAACCTACAACATAATTCGTATTTAACTGTGCGTGATATAAAACTGAAGAGGGGAAATTGGGGGATGGTCTGATTGCAAAGTAGTCTGTACGGTTCGATAAAGATTGACACCGGAGTGTCGTTCAGAGACTCGTATTACCGTGAACTGATGGTTGTTATAAAGCAATGGGAGGGCGGGACTCAAAACACCTGCCAAAAGGGGATAACATGGGAACCTATGTTGAAGTCAGAGGTGGCTTTAATGGGGCTGAACTAATGACGATCAGTACAAGCATCAGGCATCATAAACGAGGGCAAGCTTGTAAGGTAAATAATGTTTGCTAGACGCAGTTGTTACGAACAGGAACAACAATGGGAAGGATGTGAACAGAAGGCAATGGTACCGAGAGCCCGATTACTAAGAACAAATGATGAGGAAACCCTACTAAATGAAAGTATAAAATAAATCTTAAAATTAGAGAAAATAAGATGAACGTAGATCATCGATATTAATGCTAGAGAATGCGAGGAAACGAGAAAACACCTTCCATTGAAACTATCTACAAAAATAGTCTTCATTGATTCATCCACCCTTGAGCCACAGAAACAATTTCAGAATCTACGTTTGACTGAAAATATTTTCCCGTTTCCTAAAGTGCGCACATTATTTACAGAAGAAAGTGGATATATGACTTTCTCGCAGAAGTAGACACAAAATGACCACTGCATAGTACCTGTTTCCCTCTGTAGTACACGTACAGCCATTCGTAACTTTATTGATTACAAAACTAGGAATCCAGCCATTAATTTTAAGCGTATAATCCTGCGCATAACAAGAAGGCAACTATTCTTATACAACTGACGAAGCATAAAAGCTTGCTTGGAATCTAACAGAACTCACGCCCTGCTCTACATCGCGTGAATATGTTAACAGTTCAATTTGATACGTTATTGATTTTTGTTTGGCGTCGTGTCTCTGTAACGAGCAGGAGCACACGCATCTAATATAAAAAAGGTGTGCTAGTATTGTTACAAATTCAAGCTATCAAGGGTCAACTGGTGCTGTTATCTGTGTAATGGTAAAGGCCTCTTCCAGTTTGAAATGGTTGATGCAGAACCCTACGTACAAGAGATCGCGCCCCTCAAGGCAGAAGGTGGAGGAGCTTTGGCTGGCAGTGGGTGAGAGGGATGGTATTCTGTAGTGCAGCAACCTTGCGACCAAGTAATTAGGCGGGACCGAGGACACTGTCACTCTCATCAGGTTAAGATGGTCGAGTGACTGGCATAAAGACCATGCGTTGCAATCAACAGTGATTCAAAATCTTATCTTTAAACAAACGATCAAGTGCGTTTGATTGTGAGCTTAAGAGCACAGCTCTTGACCTGCGGTCCACACAAGCTGGGGAGACATAAATCTTTAAGGACTTCATCTAGCACTGGTGTTGCAATACAAACAGCACAACAATCTATCTGCTCTTCACACATTAAACCTTGCTTTCTAACTAGTTCTACGAAACAACGCGAATTCAGGGGGTGGGGTACGAAGAGGATGTCCTCAGTTGCTCAACGATTTGAAGTCCGTCAGGGGCCTCATGGGTAGACGATACGTAAGCTGCCCAAAAAGAAGCGGGGTAGTGCATACTCTTAACCTTCCTCTCGGCCGAGGCTTGGGCTGCAAGAATGCTCAGACTGCCCGCCCTCAGTGTGGGCTGATGACTGGAGTGCTCAGTTGGGGGAGATGGTAGAGAAGGAGAAGCGCCGGAGGTTGGGGGTGTCGTATTCCTCCATGCTCATGGTGCGCTGGCGAACCAGGCCTCCCTTGCCTGAGGTGCCGCTGAACGTTCTCTGGCGGTCCACGCCGGTCAGAGGCACGGAGGTCAGTACACCAATGCCTTTGCAGAACAAAAGCAAAGACTGGGCAAACTTGTCAGGCTGTAGGAGAAAGAAACGCAATTAGTTCGGGGCTTAATTACTAGCACGACAACGATGTGCCAAAACCTCAAGAGCCACCCACATAACACTGATCGGTAGAGCTTCAGGTATTGACATCTTTAACGTGAATAAAGTTAGTGAAAAAGTTGTCAACTCAAGAACAATTAAGAATAATTAAAATACAAATGCTGCTCTAACCTACCTAGCTTGACAACGATCAGTACTCACAGTTTCAGTGATGACGTCTCCAACGTCATCGATTTTGAGCAGGGACACCTTGGTCTTGTTGCAGGCCTGATGCATAGTGTGCACGGCGTTGACGTGGGACGCCTTGGAGCCAGTAACCAGGAGCGTCTCCACGTCCAGCTTAGACTCCAGCTTGCTCGAGAAGTCGGACCTCCTGGTGACGAGCGAAGGAAGGGCACATATGACAGATAATAGCCCATAGTTGGACTCTTCGAGAAATAGCACTGCGAGTGTGAACGCTATTTTTATAACAAATAATTCCATTCCTCATGCGTTTCTATTTGTCGGGAAATATCTGTTGCATGAGTGGTTAGCGTCCAATGTTCCAGGAGCTTGGTTTGCTACAGAAAGACAACAATTGTAGAGATATGAGCACTCGTAACTGGCGATCTACTATACATCTACTGTGGTGTTATGGTGGAATAACGAAGAACCTGCTAGAAATTTCTTCGCGTACTTTGTTCAGGAAGTTTCATTAGCTACAGTCATAGTGGATGAATTTTGAGAGATTTTTGTTTCTAGTCAGGCACTAATCTCGTCCAATTAATTGCGTCATCAACAAGTACTCTTCCAATGTCCTTGACCCTCACCCTTCCACGCATGTGCTTAAAGGTTTAATATTTTTATTTGAAGAAATGATTTCCTCTCAACTAACATACCGCCATGAAAGTAGCTATTTTCGTGTTTATACATCTAATCTGAAGTCTAACATTTCTTTTAAACATTCTCACACTTTTTTGATATGTGGTAACTGCCTCATTTACTCACTAACAATACTACTGTACAAAAAAAAGAATTCACATAACAATTTATTAAATCCGTTGCCCGCGTAACGGATCAAGATCACTCACTTGAGGAAGGCCTCAACATATTTGCGGAGGTTGCGTGGGTTGATCTTGGACTGCAGGCGGTCCTGGTACTCTTTGATGAGTCTCTCCTTGTTGTCAGCGGTCTCCAGTTGCTGCAGAAGGGATCATTATTAGAAGGGGACAGCACTTACACCGCCCATCATAGCAACGGTGAAAAGAGACAATAATGATGTTGAATAATACGACTGGACACATCCAAGGTAAGGAAAGACAACCTATATTTAAGCTTAGCAAATAAAGAATGGAAGCTGCTTTTTCTCTCTCTGTGGAAGTCTACTAAGACAGAGCCCACGGCGAAGGGTTGCTTGAGATGGTTTCAATACCAGAGGCCAAGGCTAGTCACACCGAGGGCCGTTGGGGCCGCTACAATCTACACACATCATGTTAGGAACAAGTTATTGGAACCGACAACGAGACGCTAAGAGAGCAAAAAAGGAGTCTCGCCAATTGCCTTCATCCCTATCTTGGTGAGACGGAAGGTCTAAAAATTACATTGTAAAGTGCTTTCAATATCGGCGGATCTTCTAATTTTAGATTGTTGCAGATCAACACAAGGTGCTGCTGAGCAACACACGATGCTGCTGAGCAACACACGATGCTGCTGAGCAATATGATGTGCTTTTGAGCAACTCAAGGGCTGCTGAGCAGCACGAGGGGCTGCAAAGCAGCACAAGATGCTGCTGAGCAACACAATGTGCTGCTGAGCAACACAATGTGCTGCTGAGCAACATATTGTGCTGCTGTGCAACACAAGGTGCTGCAGAGCAACATAAGGTGCTGCTGAGTAATACAAGGTGCTGCTGAGCAGCACAATGTGCTGTAGAGCAACACAAGGTGCTGCAGAACAACACAAGGTGCTACAGAGCAGCATAAGGTGCTGCAGAGCAGCACAAGGTTCATTTTTAAAGATGAATCAGTACAACGACAGAGGGGTATTTATTCGGAAATCTTGGATACTTTGGTCCTAGGACCATAAGCAGCCGAACCTGAGCAACACGCTAAATACTGTTGCTTTGAAAGCCGAAGTCACTGAGATTAAATCATCTACACAAAAAACGCCACTAAGAAGTGACCGTAGACATTGACCGCTACTACTTATTTAGATGAACGTTGACATTGGCTGCTACTAGCTGTTGACAGTAGGCATTGGCCGCTACTACTTATTTAGGTGACCATGGCATTGACTGTAACTAGCTGTTGACAGTGGCTATTGACCGCTACTACTTATTTAGATGATCGTTGGCATTGGCTGCTACTAGCTGATTACAGTGGGCATTGACTGCTACTACTTATTTACTACTTATTTAGGTGACCGAGGGCATTGGCCGCTACTAGCTGTTGACAGTGGGCATTGGCCGTTACTAGCTGTTGATAGTGGGCATTGGCCGCTACTAGCTGTTGACAGTGGGCATTGACCGCTACTAGCTGTTGACAGTGGGCATTGGCCGCTACTACTAGTTCAAGTGACCGGAGGCATTGGCCGCTGCTAATTATTTAGGTGACCGAGGGCATTGGCCGCTACTACTAATTCGAGTGACCGAAGGCATTGGCCGCTGCTATTTATTTAGGTGACCGAGGGCATTGACCGCTGCTATTTATTTAGGTGACCGAGGGCATTGGCCGCTACTAGCTGTTGACAGTGGGCATCGGCCGCCACTACTTATTTAGGTGACCGAGGACATTGGCCGCTACTAGCAGTTGACAGTGGGCATTGGACGCTACTACTTATTTGGGGGACCGAGGGCATTGGCCGCTACTAGCTGTTGACAGTGGGCATTGGACGCTACTACTTATTTAGGTGACCGAGGGCATTGGCCGCTACTAGCTGTTGACAGTGGGCATCGGCCGCCACTACTTATTTAGGTGACCGAGGACATTGGCCGCTACTAGCAGTTGACAGTGGGCATTGGACGCTACTATTTATTTAGGGGACCGAGGGCATTGGCTGCTACTAGCTGTTGACAGTGGGCATCGGCCGCTACTACTAATTCAAGTGACCGAAGGCATTTGCCGCTGCTATTTATTTAGGTGACCGAGGGCATCGGTCGCTACTACTTGAGTGACCGCGGGCATTGGCCGCTACTACATTACTAGATGACCGAGTTTATTGGCCGCTATTACTGATTTAAATGACCGAAGGCATTGGCCGCTGCTTCTTATATAGGGAACCGAGGGCAAGGGCCACTACTACTTATTTAAGTGACCGTGGTTTTGACCGCTGATAGCTGTTGACAGTGGGTATTGGCCGCTACTACATATGTTCTTTAAACAGTAATGAATGATTAAGATAATGTGCATTGTTAGTCAAATTTGCATAGATTAAACGCTCGAATTGGAACTTTCAGGTATTTAGCGAGTAGAAAACTATCCTAAAAAGCGGGATTTATTTACAATCAAATCACAAATAAATTTCCCTTCTGTACACAAAAGCATAAGGGACATCCTTTTTTTTAAATATGTATATATTTTTCAAATAGTTTTGTTCGGTATCCATTACAAAAAAGATATATCTCATACTTAACTTGTGAGCAGCTTTCTTTTGCATTAGTCTAGACAATATCGAGCCTCATGGGCTCGCTGTTCTACTTTATTTCGTGAAGGAAACTCATCTCAGTGAACTAAACTTCTTGTCTTCTTCCAATAAAGCCAACCGGAGGCCAGATACACAGCAGACTGCCGGTTCAAATGAACTTTGGCATCTCTTAACTGCAATGCAAGGAAAACCACGACTATATTAAAGCATTAACTTTACGCCGCATCGATGTTGCTCCGTGGCCGACCCTAACACCCACATCAACACCTTCCGGACAACATAGCCGACAATCGTAACACCCACAGCACCACCTCCAAGACAACATAGCCGACAATCGTAAAACCGACAGCAACACCTCCCAGTCAACATAGCCGACAATCGTAACACCCACAGCACCACCTTCCAGACATTATAGCCGACAATCGTAACACCCACAGCAACACCTCCCAGACAACATAGCCGACAATCGTAAAACCCACAGCAACACCTCCCAGTCAACATAGCCGACAATCGTAATACCCACAGCAACACCTCCCAGACAACATAGCCGACAATGTAACACCCACAGCAACACCTCCCAGACAACATAGCCGACAATCGTAACACCCACAGTAACACCTCCCAGACAACATAGCCGACAATCGTAACACCCACAGCAACACCTCCCAGACAACATAGCCGACCATCGTAACACCCACAGCAACACCTCCAGACAACATAGCCGACAATCGTAACACCCACAGCAACACCTGCCTGACAACATAGCCGACAATCGTAACACTCACAGCAACACCTCCCAGACAACCTAGCCGACATTCGTAACACCCACAGCAACACCTCCCTGACAACATAGCCGACAATCGTTACACCCACAGCACCACACGCTAACTTTTCAGGATCAAAACGGCCGACACGGGGCAAAACCAACACGGTCACGTGATTAGACCGCGAGCCGGGTGACGTAACAGTGTGTCATGAATCTAACGTTAATCCAGTAGATCATGAGAGTGGATTCCTTCCAAGGGCAGCAACAAGAACAGCGGCTGCAATGTTTCAAATTCCATCTGAACTAGGCAACTAATAGCCAGTAAATTGTATTCACTGCCGATAAAATTGTCGGGCAACGAGAAACCTGTCGCGATGTAGCGGGGATGATACTTGAGGAAGACGTGATATGCTGTAATTAAATCTTGCCTGCTAAATAGGGGTTGTTGCTGGTCAGATTGATAACGCTTATAGCCACTTATTACTATTATAAGCTGATCGTGTCTAAGCCTATAGCCACAACAAAATCCTTCGACTCTAAGCCAATTAAATTTGTAGTTTTTGTCAGAGTGCTGTGCTTTGTGCCAATAAAGGTTTGGAACCTTTGATCAACCAATTCCGATCACTTCTGGTCAATAAGATCCAAGATTTTATCTGCATACCAATTCCCAGCCCTTTTAGCATTACATTAACCGAATGGTAAGACTGCCAACGCGTAGCATGATTGAGTATGAAAGATGTAAGAAAACGTTTAAAATATACAAGATATTGTTATCTTTAGAATCCAAATGAAGCTGTATGCATTAAACGACTGTTACACTGATTACTTGGAACAATAAGAGTTTTGACATGACATGACATCTCAACAGTGCAGACCGGCAACATTCAACAGGACATCTCTTACACATCTTATGCATCTCAAACTACCAATGAGTGAACTATGTCCTGCAATTTGATGAAAGGTCTCTATATCGAAGAATTTCGATGATCAAACTACTGAAGATCATCGCGAAAAAACGCTCATCAAGATAAATACAACACAAAAATCAAAATGCAGTTAATCGCAATTCCCTCTTGGGAGTCAAATTAATAACAACAAGAAATATTCGACGCAACAAACTCTGACAGGAATACAAGAAGCCTCTCAGAACTCACGTTTTTACAATCATAAACTTTTATCAATAACACACAGTAGTGAATGACTGCATAAGCGTGTAACATTTAGAGCATCCAAACATTCTGCTGTCTGTTTTTTTCTATGTGCCTTTTCAATAATAGAGTCGCTAACGCTGATGTCTTCTATGCTAAAGATCACTGCCTTCACCGAGAATCGAACCCGGGACAGTCCAGTGACTGCCTGAGTGCTATACCCTCTACATATTGATAGCCAAGCTAGCCATTTATTGATAGCCAAGCTAGCCATATATTGATAGCCAAGCGAGTGCACGGTCGATATATTGCGCAGGGTATCAGGAATACGACCTACAAGAACGCAAACTAAGATCAATGAAAGAACTCATATTTCGGAAATCCATGAATAAAAATATATTTCTGAGATCCTACAAACAAATGATATTTTTGAGATCCAGGAATAAAATTTCTGAGATCCATGAATAAACAGATATTTCTGAAACCCAAGAATAAACTGTTATTTCTCAGATCCATGAATAAACTGATATCTCTCTGATCCAAACAAAACATATTTTTGAGATCCAAAAATAAATTTACTATTATGAAATTCAAGAATAACTGATATTCCTGAGATAAAGGAATAAGCTTAGACAACTCATACGAACTTTCAAAATATCTGGACAGTATACAGGTGAATACAAGTGATTATTGCCTCCTTAAAGTTGCTACGGCTAACGATCATGACCGGTGGAAACACAACCCACCGGAAGCTGCACGGTTTACATTGATGCGTTCATTCAATACGAGTGCTAATTGGTGCAGCAGGCGAGAGATCTTTGTATTCAAAGCCAGCCCTGCGATGCTTAACTGAACAGAAGACGCTGGTCTCACACAGACCTACAGCAGATGCACACTCTAGGCAGCGCTGGTAGCAACAGCATTGGGAAGCGTTAGCTGGTGCTAATGAATATAACAACGCAGGCGCTAATGAGCATTGGCAGTCGGGAGGCGTTAGCTGTAGCGCTCATGAACGTAGGCTGTAAGGAGGCGTTAGCGGGCGCTAATGAGCAGAAGCTGGTGGGAAGTGTTAGCCAGCACTAATGAGCGTAGGCAGTTAGGAAGCGCTAGCCGGCGTTACTGAGCATAGGCTGCTAAGCAGCTTTAGCTGGCGCTAATGAGTATAGGCTGTAAGGAAGCGTTGACTTACGCTAATGAGCATGAGCTATTAGGAAGTGCTGGTGGGCGCTAATGCGCATAAGCTGCTAAAAAGCATCGGAGGGAGCTAATGCGCATAGGCTGCTAGGAAGCATATGTGAGAGCTAATGTGCATAGGCTGTTAGGAAGCATCGGAGGGAGCTAATGCGCATAGGCTGCTAGGAAGCATAGGTGGGAGCTAATGCGCATAGGCTGCTAGGAAGCATAGGTGGGAGCTAATGCGCATAGGCTGCTAGGAAGCATAGGTGAGAGCTAATGCGCATAGGCTGCTAGGAAGCATAGGTGGGAGCTAATGCGCATAGGCTGCTAGGAAGCATAGGTGGGAGCTAATGCGCATAGGCTGTTAGGAAGCATTGGCAGGCGCTAAAGTGGCGTTTATGAGCATAAGCTATTACGAAGCGTAGGCGAGCGCGAACAAGCATAGATTGTTAAGAAGCGCTGGCTGGTGCAAATGAGCAAAAACGGTTAGTAAGCGTTGACGAGCGCTAATGAGTGTAGGCTGTTAGGAAGCGTTGGCGTAAAATGAGCATATGCTCTTAGGAAGCATTAGTGGACGTTAATGAGCATGTGCTCTTAGGAAGTGATGTCGGGCGTTAACGAGCAAATGCTGTTGGAGAGCGTTGACGGGCGCTTATGAGCTTTGACTGCTAGGAAGCCGTTGCGATCGCAATAAACGTAGGCTGTAAGGAAGCGTTGACAGGCGCTAATAAGTAAAGGCTGTTGGGAGGTATTGATGGCGCTAATGAGCATAGGCGGTAAGGAAGCGTAGACAGGCGCTAATAAGTATAGGCTGTTAGGAGGTATTGACGGAGCTATTGAGCATAGGCTGTAAGGAAGCGTGTACAGGCGCTAATAAGTATACGCTGTTAATAGGTATTGACGGCGCTAATGAGCATAGGGTGTTAAAAAGCGTTAACGGCGCTAATGAGCATAGGCTGTTAAGAGGAATTGACGGCGCTAATGAGCGTAGGCTGTAAGGAAGGGTTGACAGGCGCTAATGAGCATAGGCTGTTAGGAGGTATTGACGGCGCTAATGAGCATAGGCTGTAAGGAAGCGTTGATAGGCGCTAATGAGCATAGGCTGTTAGGAGGTATTGAAGGCGCTAATGATCATAGGCTGTAAGGAAGCATTGACAGGCGATAATAAGTATAGGCTGTTAGGATGGATTGACGTCATATATGAGTATAGGCTGTAAGGAAGCATTGACAGGCGTTAATTAGTATAGGCTGTTAGGAGGTATTGACGGCGCTTATGAGCAAAGGCTGTAATTAAGCATTGACAGGCGCTAATAAGTATAGGCTGTTAGGAGGTATTGACGGCGCTACTGAGCATAGGCTGTAAGGAAACATTGACAGGCGCTAATAAGTATAGGCTGTTAGGAGGTATTGACGGCGCTAATGAGCATAGGCTGTTAAAAGGCGTTGGCGGGCACTAATGAGCATAGGCTGTTAGGAGGTGTTGACGGCACTAATGAGCATGGGCTGTTAAGGAGCGTTGACGGCGCTAATGAGCATAGGCTGTAATAAGGGATTGACGGCGCTAATGAGCATAGGCTGTAAGGAAGCGTCGACAGGTGCTAATAAGTATAGGCTGTTAGGAGGTATTGACGGCGCTAATGAGCATAGGCTGTTAATAGGCGTTGGCGGGCACTAATGAGCATAGGCTGTTAGAGGTGTTGACGTCACTAATGAGCATGGGCTGTTAAGAAGCGTTGACGGCGCTAATGAGCATAAGCTGTAAGGAGGTATTGACGGCGCTAATGAGCATAGGCTGTAAGAAAGCGTTGACAAGTGCTAATAAGTATAAGCTGTTAGGAGGTGTTGACGGTACTAATGAGCATGGGCTGTTAAGAGCGTTGGTGCATGCTAATGAGCGTAGTCTGTTGTGAAGCGTTGACAGGTGCTACAGAGCGTAGGCTGTTACTAAGCGTCGACGGGTGCTAATGAACGTGGGCTGTTAATAGACGTTAACTTGTGTTACGAGCGTAGGCTGTTGGGAAGCGTCGATGGGTGCTATGCTTAAACGAACCTCAATTTTTAAAAGGCGAATGTTGAGTACGGAGACGTTTGTTAGAAATAATACGTCACAAGTGAGCGGAAAAATGGGCATGAAGAAAATACTGAACTCGCGGGTCCATAAAAAATATAAACAACATGGAAAAATATTATAAATACATAAATCTGGTTGGAGATGGGCACACATAACCAATATCGTGTTATAGACACGTAATCAGACGACTACAAATGTCATTCTGAGATGGAATAAAAATACACAAATACCACAAGAGTACAAGAGCGAGTTTGGTAGAACAGTGAGCGTAAACAGCGGTGGCCAGAGCAGTGATGTTAAATAGCACACGCATCGTGTGGGTCAGGGTGATGAGTCGAGTAACAACGGATAGGATAGTCTTAATATTCCATACCGCGAAAAGACGTGTTCGGTAAATGTCTATGTCAACGCAACGAGTTGACATAGAAAGCACAGACCTATAGCAACACAGTAAACATACGAAATGTTCGATTTTCTGAACAGGTAACAAGTGATCTAGCTAAAAAATGATATTATGGAATACTGTGACTGTGTAAGCAGTGAATTATCCACATCGAGTGTGTTCTGGAACAAACGCAACGGGACCACTCGCTTTAGTATTAGGAATCGCACAGAGTTTTCAACAAAGCTGCCAACAGTACAGGGCTGCCAACAGCACATGCCCAGCAGCCTGAACTGCTAACAGTATACAGCTACCAGCAGCACAGGTCTGCCAGCAGAATAGAGCTGCTATCAGTACCATGCTGCAAACAGAGCTGCCAGCTGCAATGAGCAGAGGACAACAGTGCACGAGCTGTCAAGGACACGTAACTGACAACAACAGAGTTACTATCAAATTTTTTTGACCAGCAGCTGCCCGCAGCACAAAAGAATTAGCAAATATATCCCAATACCCTAGCCTAATAGGTCAGAGGTGCCTAAAAGGTTAGAGGTGCCTAATAGGTCAGAGGTGCCTAAAAGGTTAGAGGTGCCTAATAGGTCAGAGGTGCCTAAAAGGTTAGAGGTGCCTAATAGGTCAGAGGTGCCTAAAAGGTTAGAGGTGCCTAATAGGTCAGAGCTGCCTAAAAGGTTAGAGGTGCCTAATAGGTCAGAGGTGCCTAAAAGGTTAGAGGTGCCTAATAGGTCAGAAGTACCTAAAAGGTTAGAGGTGCCTAATAGGTCAGAGGTGCCTAAAAGGTTAGAGGTGCCTAATAGGTCAGAGGTGCCTAATAGGTCAGAGGTGCCTAAAAGGTTAGAGGTGCCTAATAGGTCAGAGGTGCCTAATAGGTCAGAGGTGCCTAAAAGGTTAGAGGTGCTTATTATGTCAGAGGTGCCTAATAGGTCAGAGGTGCCTAAAAGGTTAGAGGTGCATAATAGGTCGGAGGTGCTTAATAGGTCAGAGGTGCCTCAAAGGTTAGAGGTGCCTAATAGGTCGGAGGTGCCTAATAGGTCAGAGGGGCCTAAAAGGTTAGAGGTGCCTGATAGGTCGGAGGTGCCTAATAGGTCAGAGGTGCCTAATAGGTCAGAGGTGCCTAACAGGTCACTGGTACCTAATAGTTCAGAGGTGCCTGATAGGTCAAAGGGCCTAATAAGTTAGAGGTGCCTGATAGGTCAAAGAGGCCAAATAGGTCAGAGGTGCTTAATATGACAGAGGAGCCTAATAGGTCAGAGGTGCTTAGTAGGTCCGAGGTACCTAACAGGTCAAAGGTGCCTAAATGGTTAGAGGTGGGTAATAGGTCTGCGGTGCCGATTAATTCAGAGGTGCCTGGTAGGTCAGAGGTATCTGAAAGGTCAGAGTTGCTTATTAAGGCAGACGTGCCGACAGAAAAAACACGTTGACGCTGGAGAATTGTTAACTACATAGGTTGTCAACAACATAGGTTGTCAATAACATAGGTTGTCAACAACATTGGTTGTCAACAACATAGGTTGTCAACAACATAGGTTGTTAACAACATAGGTTGTCAACAACATAGGTTGTCAACAACATAGGTTGTCAACAACATAGGTTGTCAACAACATAGGTTGTCAACCACATTGGTTGTCAACAACATAGGTTGTCAACAACATAGGTTGTCAACCACATAGGTTGTCAACAACATAGGTTGTCAACAACATTGGTTGTCAACCACATAGGTTGTCAACAACATAGGTTGTCAACAACATTGGTTGTCAACAACATAGGTTGTCAACAACATAGGTTGTCAATAACATAGGTTGTCAACAACATTGGATAATCAACAACAAAGGAGTGTTAACAACTCATCGTTGTCGAAATATAGGGTTGTCAACAACACAAGGTTGTCAACAACCTAGGGTAGTTAACAACAAAGGAGTGTTAACAATATATCGTTATCAAACACATGTGATTGTCAACAACACACGGATGTCAACGACGTAGGGTAGTCAACGACAAAGGAGTGCTAACAACTTATCGTTGTCAGCAGCATAGTGTAGTCAACGACATGGTGTTGTCTCAACACACTGTTTTACACAGCAAACAAATCAGCAGCATATGCTACCGGCATCATACGCAGTCAATCCCCCAGAGCAGCCAACAGCATCAAGCTGCAATTATTACCCCACTCAAGGTACGGTACCTCGACCAGGCGCTGCAGTGACATCGTCCGATCCACCGCGACGAAGGGAAGGGGTGGACAAGGGTGAGGGGATAAGGAGAGGGTGAAAAGGGAAAGAGAAGGTAAAAATAGGATGGAAGGGGTAGGAAGGGTGGGAGAGGAGGAAAAGTATTAGACACATAGTCACATGGAAAATGGAGAGGAAAAGTGTATGTGTGCGAAGTTGAATGGGTCGGAATAGATATGGTTGGAAGTTACAGATAGAGCCGGATGGGAGATGTGGAAATGGGGTTAATGGAAATAAACAGAGCGGGGTAAGTCATTAGGGAAACGATGTGTGAGGATACAAGTTCAGGAGGCAAAGAAAAATGATAAATGTATATGGCGTGAATGAAAGTACAGAGAGGCAAGCAGTGAACAAGGATAGACGAGGTTAAGCAAAGAATTTGGTGTGACAAGGTAAAGAATGGGGGTGGAAAGGGGTTGGAGAACAAGAAATTTAGGATGAGGAGAATCAGCAGAGGGAGGCGTTGTGATGCGGAATGGTAGGAAGGGAGCGCCAAGCGTAGTCAACAATGTAATGATTTCCAGTAGGAAGTAAATAGAACGGCGTTCATAACAGCACGGTGAAATGAATGTGCGGCGAGGCAATTTGTATGCGACGTACATTTATGGGAGTTCAACATTACGAATAGCGAAATGTATTGGATACCAAACATGACATAAAAATTGTGCAGAGATTGTGAACAAAATCCCATCAATCACTCGGCGGTTAATTACAGTTTCAAAAAGACATTCAACAAGAAATTATTGTTAAATATTTGGTATCACAGATTAAATGATCGATAAATGATTGTTAAATATTTGGTATCACAGATTAAAATGATTTGTTTATGTCACAAGAGATTTGTACAATTACGTTCTTACGAACAATGGTATCAAAAGTAAACAAATTAGGACATTAAAATTGGTGATCAGTCAGAATGTCATAAGCAGACAAGATTATACTTAAGAAAAGAGGACATTGAGGAGCCAAACAAACGAGACATGTTAGGGCAGACAACACGTGTGAGAGGACATTGAGGAGCCAAACAGACAAGACATGTTAGGGCGGACAACACGTGTGAAAGGACATTGAGAAGCCAAACAGACAAGACATGTTAGGGCAGACAACACGTGTGAGAGGACATTGAGGAGCCAAACAGACAAGACATGTTAGGGCGGACAACACGGTGAGAGGACATTGAGGAGCCAAACAGACAAGACATGTTAGGGCGGACAACAAGTGTGAGAGGACATTGAGGAACCAACCAAACAAGACATGTCAGGGCGGATAACACGGTGAGAGGACATTGAGGAGCCAAACAGACAGGACATGTTAGGGCGGACACAAAGGTCGAGGAGGCACGGCACGACGAGATGGGCGGAGCGGAGTACGGCCCCCGAGCAGGAAGAAAAGAAAGAAATCGCGTTTGAGAATATCTCGAGGAAAAAATGAAAAATGAATGTTACACACTTTCAACAAGGGAATGGTTCACAGTGTAAATGGTCAGCCGTGTGTCCAGACATGTTTTATTCTGATATGCGATAAATCAGGGTTCACGTGCTGGAGTAGGTCTGAAATTTGGGTTAAATGCAGCTCCAGTGAAGACCGTCTTCAACCTTTTTCTTTATCCCTAGAAATTGTGCATTATAGTTTAATTGCAAGCAATGAATTTTGTTTGAATTGACATTTATTGAAAAAACTTAAATAAAGGTCAATAAATTGCAAGCTCACCAGCTGCATTTATCGAGTTATACGGGTCTCTCGACCACACAGGGGCTATAGAATCGGGTGGCAATCCACCACCAACCCTTGCAGAGGCCACGTCCCAGCGTGCTAAGAATATGAGGGTGGCTTTTGTTCAAAGACTTTCAATCTTAACATCAACACGTTTTTGAAAAGCTAGCAGTGTTCTAACAATTCGATTGGAACCACTCTTTCAACCATGAAATTCGACCGGAAGCATCACATCTCAAACTCTTCCTCATACAGGGAATGTGTCCCAGGCCGACTACCAGGCTTCTCCTTTCTCTGACCGAGTGAGTAGCGCCCAACATCAAATCTGATGTCTCTTTAACGTGAAAACTCACCATTGAGGTATTATGAACACGTCTTCGCTAATCCAATGAGCAAACTTTCTTACAATTTTTTTTGACCAAACCACAAAGTAAGGATTTGCAGTGGATATGTTGATGTCTCTTTAACGTGAAAACTCACCATTGAGGTATTATGAACACGTCTTCGCCAATCCAATGAGCAAACTTTCTTACAAATTTATTTTGACCAAACCACAAAGTAAGGATTTGCAGTGGATATGTTGAGCTGAGTAGTGAAGCTGAAAAAAACATAAGGAAGTGCTCCAAACATTGAACTCTCAAATATATGCTGACTGTTGAATCTTATTAAGTTTCATACAACGACTGTCTATTCATCTTATCACTTCACAAAGTATTCAGCCTTGTGAAATCTTCAACAACGACCGGCTACTTAACCTATCACAACGCAGACTGTTGAGACGTGCATAGTCTCCTTCAACGACCGCCTACTTAACCTATCACAACGCAGACTGTTGAGACTTGCCTAGTCTCCTTCAACGACCGCCTACTTAACCTATCACTTCACAGACTATTGAGGTTTGCCAAGTCTCCTACAACGACCACCTGTTTAACCTATCATTTCACTGACTGTTGTGGCTCATGGTCTCCTACAACGACCGCTAACGTAACCTATCACTGCACTGACTGTTGTGGCTCATGGTCTCAGACAACGACCGCTAACGTAACCTATCACTGCACTGACTGTTGTGGCTCATGGTCTCCTACAACGACCGTCAACGTAACCTATCACTGCACTGACTGTTGTGGCTCATGGTCTCCTACAACGACCGTCAACGTAACCTATCACTGCACTGACTGTTGTGGCTCATGGTCTCCTACAACGACCGTCAACGTAACCTATCACTGCACTGACTGTTGTGGCTCATGGTCTCCTACAACGACCGTCAACGTAACCTATCACTGCACTGACTGTTGTGGCTCATGGTCTCCTACAACGACCGTCAACGTAACCTATCACTGCACTGACTGTTGTGGCTCATGGTCTCCTACAACGACCGTCAACGTAACCTATCACTGCACTGACTGTTGTGGCTCATGGTCTCCTACAACGACCGTCAACGTAACCTATCACTGCACTGACTGTTGTGGCTCATGGTCTCCTACAACGACCGTCAACGTAACCTATCACTGCACTGACTGTTGTGGCTCATGGT
>SDVV010004881.1:0-10992 GCA_016164225.1 Gammarus roeselii
CACAAATAACATACATTGAGTCACTAATTATCCAGGGCGATTCTCGCACAGCCGTTCTCGCACAGCGATTCTCGCACAGCGATTCTCGCACAGCGATTCTCGCAGAGCGATTCTCGCAGAGCGATTCTCGCACAGATATACACTACTCCCGGTCTTGTCGACAGGTGTCATCCATTCATAGATTCATATGGCCGGGTATTTACATATATCGCTTTAATAGAGGCCTCAAACACTGATAGGTGTATATCAACACTTTAGTTTTTAAAATTAACCCGAGTTTTTGATGGCATGTTTTACGAAGTTGTTGCATTAATAATTTCATTACCATACTTTGATGAAGTTAATTTTATATATTCATATTACTGTTATTTCAAATTCAAATAGCATTAGTATATAATTTATTTCTGCCTGGTATCATTATTTGTAGCAATTCCCTGCTCAGTCTCCATTTGTTGCAAAACACATTCCTATTTAAAATCGCAGTATGATTTTGTTCAGCTAGGGGAAAATTTTTGTGACTTCCAGTCTGGCATGTGATATTGTCAGTTCGGACTACCCATGAACGTTGATATAAGAAATAAATTGCCTTTTTTTCTCACTGTGTTCAATAAAAACATATGTAAAACAAGTTTGATAAAACATACCACAAGCCCCTACATCATTCGATTCTTTATCAACCGAGACGCGCCTCCCACCATCCCCCCCAGCCTATTGCGATGCGGGTGCCTGCTGGCGCAGAAACCCTGCTACCAGTTATACGAGCAGCTACAGAACATCAAGCGAGTAACTAGTAGGAGGAGTTAATGATGAGGACGTAAAGACCTGAGGGGCATGGAGAGAGCTGGCAATGCAAAGACAGGAAGGATGATTGTGAGGAGGAGAGGAGTTGCTCGAATAGCAGAACAATCAGTGGGAAGAGCAAACTGTTGCTGTTGAAGGAGACGTTGGCAATAGTTGGCCTAGACTAATATTGTCAGCTGGTGCAATCAATTACATTATTGCATTGAATAAAAACCGTAATCGATTAAAAACTGTAATCGAATAAAATCCGTAATCGATTTTAAAAATCTCGACTAATTCGAATGACGTTTTGAATAATCAATTGAAGATATTCAGAAACACATCATTTACAGTATTTGTAATACATTATTCACTAGCAGTGAATAACTAAAATTGCATAAAACAACGTAAATTTGAGTTTCGAGAAGTAAGTGAGTTGATGTTTCAGCTACAAAATTTATTTACTGTGTTCCTTTCATCTAGGTAGTAAGGGCCGAATAACATTATGGCACCAATTTGAGATGTTTGCTTCTGACTTCATATTATACGTTACATTATGAAGATCGATCTATCGTATTTATCTTTAGGTATTTCTACGATCAGGATTTCTTCAATACATTAATAATGAAATATGATACAGCAATCTACAAAAACCAACATAATTCAAAGACAGATGAAAATTAATTTTCTCGAGCACTAGTGGATGAGTTCTTGGTTTTCAAAATCTCTTTGATCATTGTCATCGATAGGAAATTAAAATCAAATTCAGAATAAAAACTCACAAATGTTGTCTGCATCATGTTGGAGATCACTAAAAAAAATCATGAACAGAGGATGTGAGAATTGTTGTAGATTAGTTTCTTACCACGGAAAAATATACCCTGTAATACATCGTCATTCCTGTAACTGAACGGTGTTCCGTGAATTCATTGTTGATGGATGAACAGTTTCGATACTCGTGCAACACGGTGACTTTTATTATTGGAGTAACCTAAGATTAGATGGGCCAACTAAGATGAAATGTGTGATGATATTCGAGTTTGCAATCGCTCGGATTGTAATCATATCATCTTGGGCACTCTTAGTTACCGTTACTTTTTTACCGCACAGATTTGTTGGGCTTCTCTCGTTTCAATTACTTGTATGATGTTCATTTAGATCCAGTCACGGCAGAGCTAAAAGCTCCAGCCAGGTAAGAACTTTTTCTGTCATTGACTAGTATTATATTATGAAGCATATTGTCAAACAGGACCAATTGAGGAACTATTTGTACATCAACGTCTGTTCTGAATTGGTTTTGGCAGTTCCAGCGGATATTTCAGCCAGTTTCTGAACACATATCTGTGTATGAATATATTTACAAATGTCCACATAATATAGTTTATTTTTCGAGAAGGGAAAAAATGTCCCCAGTCTTACAAGGACGAGAACAGTGTTACTGACATTTTGCAGTCCTCCCTGTCGTCTCACCATCATTAAGAATAATGGAACTGAATTTCAGGAACAATAAAAATATCAAATTTTGTTCACTGTCCATATCAAGAGTTTGAGACTGCCAACGTATTCAATCATTGTGTTGTTCCGATATTAATGTTGAGAGGAAAAACTATACAGCAAAATAAAGTTTTATGGTTGTTCCGCCTTAAAAACAGTTTGGCATCAATGGTGATGACTGGGTATCGGGGTGGTAAGACAGTCTTATGCAGGATGTTTTGTCGCTAATATTTTGCACAACTTTGGACAGAACCGATCATATGCAGCTCGAACAGTCAACTTGTCGTCTAAAATCTGACCAATATACGTAATAGTAGAAAGTCTATCTAACAAATAGCCGTTGACATATGGCAGCTACTCTACATATTAGAAACACAGAGCACAGCTGAGCCTATTCGAATACAAATACAAGGATATTGCCTTTACCTTCATAACAAGACAGCTGCCCACTACGCTGTCTTGTTATGAAGAAGAGAATTTCAAAGAGGACAACAATATGAGACGATGGAAGTTTTTTTCTGCTGTAACTTTACACCAACCATTTGGGACGCAGTACACAGATCCCTCACTACACTATTGTAATGCCTCTTGTTGCTGCTCCCACTTCTGTTCCTCACTGTTTTGCAATAAATGGAACAGTTGTGCATGAAATATTCACACATTTTATCTGTGGGTACATTCATACTCTCAACGTTCTTCTTACTCTGTAATAAATGTTCTTGATTGCCGGCAAGCGTCTTCTAGCTGACACTTCTGCAGCAGTCGGACAGATCACTCCTTGTCAATAAAGGTCAACTATTTTAGTATCAATGCACATCAGTATTTAGTAATTTACTCACGATTTCTGATTACAAAATATTGATGTAATTTCACGTGAATATCAGGCTTGTGAAACCCCCTCAGGGGATGGTAAACATTTGTGGCCGAATGTTCCTTGGGCCTGCTTTTGAGCTATTGAGTGAGTTTCTTAGAGCAACTATTCATTAGTTACACGTTACAAGTCATCAAGATATCAAGCGAAAACTCATCTATGATTGCAAACCATGTATTACCCCTGTCATGAGTAATGAGCACATGGTGCAAAGTGCTCTGCAAAGAGGAGCAAGGGAATTAGTGCAGAGACAGCAGGGTCGCTTCGTTCATTCTCGTTCCCGACATGTTCAGTTTTTTTCTAGAGTTAGTGCTAATGAGATGAGCTAATTATCGCTCCTCAACTAATTGAAGGCAAATGCACTGTGGGATTCAGGACTAGTCCGGCTGGAGGGTAATGATGTACGTCGGAATCCGTTAGGTGGTCGTTTGGCAGGGCGTTATTCATCAGCAACGTGGCTCAAACTTGAACTTATTATGTTTATATGCATGTATGTATATTTACACAGCTGTCACACCATTATTTTGATGGTGTTTAGTTTAAACTGACACCGTGGGGGAGGCACTCAATCTCTTAGCCACATGGACCCCGTGTCCTAGCCTAGGCTCGATCAAACTCGCCCCATGCAACACCAAGGCTGACACTGCAGTCGAGCGGGCTACAAATTCAAATATAGAGGAGTAAATGAAGTAATCGATATTATGATCGGTATTCAAGACAGTTCTAGATAGAAGGTTGATCTAAGCATCTTGTCAATATGACTGTTTGATAGGATCAGCTACTTTTAGCGCAAGGGGGGAAAGATAAATGCATGTTTGCCACGCATAAAATATATAAAAACCATTTGTACCGAAATCGATACTAAATAATCTACCGTAATTTCCACCAATGTGTCAATTTTGTACTCTTATGAAGCGTCATCTGAACACTACAAAATAAAACACAGTAATTTTTTTTTTTTTAATATACCTTGTTTACTTGTTGTCCTGAGCAATGCCAAAATCGAACAAAACTAGTTGAAACATAGTCACCTTACAGCCAGACACAGATGAGATACAATTCTAGATTAAATAGAAATCTTCTGAATGAATTTATTAACTAACTCTCAAATTCATGCCGCAAAGGGCAAATCCCATTATGTTATTGAGCTACATTTTTTTCTGTTAATAATGTCTTCGGAATTGGAACAATTCAACAAGTTGCTGAATCGGGTTCCATTACAACACCAACTGAAGACCGTCATCTCTGAATGAGTCGAGCCATTGTTCCGTGGAGGTGTTCTCATCACTGCCGCCTGAGCCATTGGCAATTGAGATAGGTTACGGTTATGGCAATTGGGCGACAGAAAGAACTGTCATTTCTTGGCAAGAATTGGTTTGCTTCGCTACGCGCCCGCTCATAAGGAGCAGGGCTGGAAGATGTTGTGATTGGAAGGAAGGATGGAGGAGGGAACTCAATAACTTTCATGGATCAGGTGGGATAGACTTGTCTTACCCTGTACGATACTGATCATAGAATATGATCACACTAACAATAAACAAGGAAAATAGTAATTTATTCGAAACATAATGACGTTAGAGCACCTGATTAATTATGATACGTTTAACGAAAAACTGAAAAAAAGAGAACTGCAATTTTAATAAAATTTGGCGAAGAAAAATTCATCATTGGGAAATAAATATCATAACTAAATAGTCACCTCAAACCTTTACAAAACTTCCCATAACTTCTCTCTCGTTATATTTCTTACTTCTATTCGATTGTTAAGGTCACATTCAATGTACGAACTATAGGAAATAAAGGTGAAAAAATGTTTTGATATTGTGTTTTTGTTTACCAATCTGCTTTGAATTAAAATAAAATGAAATATGAATATAATTTTATTGATTAATAGAGTAAACAATATTTTTTAAATTATTTTCTCCAAAAATTATGAACCCCGAGTTTAGTGTTAGAGTACCCAGATTCCTTGATGGATATACAATTAGTCACTGTGAAATATTATGACTATTTAAAAAGGTGTAAAAACTCTCTCTGCAAAGCAGTGAGGAATAATAGTCAGTCAATAGTTATCCAGTAAGGGCGTACGCATTGCATGAAACTCCGGTCTTATATACCCAAATTCATCAATAAGCATATCAACTGTCAAGAAGGGTACGTTGTGCCCGACTGTGGCTTCACAAAATAAATCCGGACGCAGGGCGGAGTGAAGTGACATCCCTCTATCAGGAAACGCCGAAAACGGAAGCAATAGGCAAATCCAACAGCCAGCCACAGTTTTCCGATACATGTGCACGAAACGACACAAGCATCCGTAAACTCAGATAAACAATAACCGTATTAGGGTTGCGAGCAAGGTAACCGTTAAGTGAGGGTGTGTGTATTCATCGGCTCTAAAGTGTCCATTGACGACATGATTATATTATTATTTAAACTCTTGGAAATTTATATGGACGACATGATACTCATTTAATAAAACAACTAAATTCATTAGCGTCGTCTCCCTTGAGAGTAGCGGTTGTTCTGGCGACAGTCTAAATTGTCGACGGTTGGAGTAAGTTTTACATTACAACATCCACTTTAGACGGAAAATGGAATGCAATACTAGAAAGTAAGTAACACTGAAGTTAGTTTTCGAAGTATATTTTTCAATATGTGTACCTTCAAATACAAGTTTCGTTCGTGTGAGTTAAAAAACTGTTGGATAAAGTGACAATGAGGGAATAAAAGAACGAAACTATTATAAATTAAATCACAATCACACTAACGGCAAATCTATTGATATATAGTGTGATACGTTCGAACACTTAAGTGGCGTAAAAAAAAATCTGCAATGACTGAGAAGAAAAAATTAGCCTACAATCAGAGATACCCTGGGGTGTACATATCTGCGTTTCCCAATCGTCAACTTTTTCTATGTTTGTGGCAATAGCCTCGTGTATGATAAAATGGTTGGGTTGAACAACCATGCCAGAGACATTGTGATGACGAAGCAATAACGACAATCGACAAATTGTGTGTGCAGAAATTCTTGAACAGTATGGTACTTCCTTTATAACTCACATATTTTCAATAATAACTACTTATTGTAAACTTTCACCGTGTATAAAGGGATTGTACCAGCTAATCGGGTGCCGGCACTCGACGTCATGACGTTCTGTAAAATGTCACCGGCCACGTGATTCCATGAAGGGGTTCTGAAGTTGACACTTCTACTTCGTAAACACAGATTTTCTCAAAACTTTCCTTCGCACAATTGAAGGGGTATTACGAAACAGTCAGTTTAAGCAGTCAATTATGAGAAGGTTTAAACGACGGTCCAAATAACCACTCAGACCTTGCTGATGAATGCACATCGTTTTCCTTATCATTAAAGTTGTGCTCATATGAATACATATTAATATCGAGTTCGTTCTCTGCATACATTCATTTGCTGTGTTATGCTCAAAAAAGTGTAGGAGAACATATTTAAATACATACGTTATTGAATACTCTTTTCTAGAGGAATTACGCAGGACTAATGTAACGAAAAATCCCTTTCCATAAAAAAAAATCGTTAGACAAAAAAAATGATACGTAAAGGGTATAAAGTATTAGATATAAAACTTGAGGAATTGGAAGGAAACCTGAGGGAACGGAATGCAACGGCATTCGCAGTTGATTGTTTTTTTACTATATCAGGATTAGGATAATCGTTTATAAGTAATGGTAATCACCATATCCCTGATATCAAAGAAAGATTGGTAAACGAACCTTGAAAAGTAACCGAAAATCACAATAAAGTATTCTTTATGAATTCAACAATTTCCAAATACATCTGATTTTTTCTTGAATAAAGGAATTATGAGACATTTTTAACATTTTAATTCATTTAAGTGAGTACGGGACATTCGTAGCATGGTAATTGAATATAGGAAGTATGGGACATTCGTTGCACGTTTCATGAACAAAATTGAGAATCGAAATATAATTGGATTTCGCATGCATAATGTGCCTAACCGGGAGGAGCGGTATTGATTGTCGTTTCTGGAATTACAGAGCACTTGTTCTAGAAAGGGGTGGGCATGGACACAAATGAAAGATTTGTTCTTTCTCGTCATGTAGTATGTTCGTTACAATCGATATTCATTAATTGTCTGATAAATAAAAGTAAGCTTCAAATTTTGCCTGTGTCGCAATGCCAATTCAGTTAAATATTTTGTTCATTCAAATGGCGCCTTAATAAGGCACCATTTTTATTTTGTAAAGCATGGGGGCTGTTGACCGATGGGATATATCAAATGTTGACTCGTCTAAATAGATTCGTTGAGAAATTGATATTCATGTGCCTGTTGCAAAGTTTGAGAAAGTGATGATACGAGTTGGAAAATATTATAATTATATTTATTTATCTTTTTACTAGACTTTCAAGGCGATGCTTTCTACCAAGTCGTCTTGAATTTTTTGGTCCGATCGTTATTCAAATTTTGTCTAATTAAATTAGCCTGTTGAATTATTTACACTATAAAAATATAAACCTTGGCAAACTCTTGCATGAATTAGAAGAAATGTAAAAGCTTGCTTTACAAACAAGTAGCTAAACGGATAAACAGATGGAATGGAGCTATTCGCTTAAATAGTTAATACTATTACTGCAAAAAAATGCGCCTAATGTATTAAAAAAACATGGACGTGACATTGTTTGCACCGCATTATGAGCCGTAGCCCTGAGCGCGAAGAGCGACCAACACCGCCAACCAGGGGCGCTTTAAGTAGCAATCCTTGTCCTTTTCAATAAATAAAACAATCGAGAAATCAAACTACATCCCCCGCCTTTTAACGCACTGGAGCGTTACTAGCGAACTCTATTTTCTTTGCTTCATGAACCGAGGGAAAGAATGTTAGAAAATTTCGTAGCCTTCACCCTCATTTTGAGGAGTAATGATCTTTGATGCTAAATAACAATGTCGTGAACCTACAACAATTGACAGCATATTTATCGATACACATAACAATGATGCGAGGACGCTGTTGCACGTTTTTTGGTTAATTTCACCTCTACCGATAATCATTAACAAGACCATGTAGATTTATTTCATATTGCGTTCTTAAGGCTTTTAACCTATTCCAGGCAGTTCGCAAATCAATCAAAAATGTTATAGTAAAGTAAAAAATCTCCATTCACAGTCAAAGGCCTATGATCTGTATGGGTTCCCAAAACTCGTTCGCATATTGTTAATGGATTTGTGAAGTAATTCTCGTTGCCAGCAAAGGTCAACAAGCGGTGACGAAATTGGTGAAAGGGCGCGAACCTTTGTTTGCACCAAAGCTTTGGTCAAAAGTGGCCTTATTGCCTCTCCATAGTGAATGGGCCGCATAGCTTCGGTCAACAACTACCTCATCGCCTCTCTTTAGTGAATGGGCCGCAGAGCTTCGGTCAACTGTGGCCTCGTCGCCTCTCTATAGTGTATGGGCCGCAGAACTTCGGTCAACTGTGGCCTCATCGCCCCTTTACAGTGAATGGGCCGCAGAGCTTCGGTCAACAGCTGCCTCATCGCCCCTCTATAGTGAATGAGCCGCAGAGCTTCGGTCAACAGTGGCCTCATCGCCCCTCTATAGTGAATGGGCCTCAGAGCTTAAACATACAGCTGCCTCATCGCCCCTTTATAGTGAATGGGCCGCAGAGCTTCGGTCAGCAGCTACCTCATCGCCCCTCTATAGTGAATGGGCCGCAGAGCTTCGGTCAACAGCGGCCTCATTGCCCCTCTATAGTGAATGGGCCGCAGAGCTTCGGTCAACAGTGGCCTCATCGCCCCTCTATAGTGAAAGGGCCGCAGAGTTTCAGTCAACAGTGGCCTCATCGCCCCTTTATAGTGAATGGGCCGCAGAGCTTCGGTCAACAGCTGCCTCATCGCCCCTCTATAGTGAATGGGCCGCAGAGCTTCGGTCAACAGTGGCCTCATCGCACCTCTATAGTGAATGGGCCGCAAAGCTTTTGTCAAAAGTGGCCATATTGCCTCTCCATAGTGAATGGGCCGCAAAGCTTCGGTCAACAAATACCTCATCGCCTCTCTTTAGTGAATGGGCTGCAGAGCTTCGGTCAACAGTGGCCTCATCGCCTCTCCATAGTGAATGGGCCGCAGAGTTTCGGTCAACTGTGGCCTCATCGCCCCTCTATAGTGAATGGGCCGCAGAGCTTCGCTCAACAGCTGCCTCATCGCCACTCTATAGTGAATGGGCCGCAGAGCTTCGGTCAACAGCTGCCTCATCGCCTCTCTATAGTGAATGGGCCGCAGAGCTTCGGTCAACAGCTGCCTCATCGCCCCTCTATAGTGAATGGGCCGCAGAGCATCGGTCAACAGTGGCCTCATCACCCTCTATAGTGAATGGGCCGATAAGTGAAAATCAATTGAAAAATTGCCAGTCGCTGGCGAGTTAGACGTATTTTAAAAGCCGAGACGTGATTGACGAGCAAGTTTGAGGGCAGATGAAAGATTGCGATGGTTTATCGAACAGAGCATGTAAGAAATAAGAAACTTCAGCGACAGAATATATCGAAGAATAACCAAGGAGTTATCTGGACTCATTTCAACTGTCCAACAATGCATTATTGCTCGTTAAAAATGAAAGCTTTAATTGGGGTAACAAATTTTCATCCATTGTCGATGCCTGCCGCGAACATCAACGTTGGGTCATAACATGTTAACGAGCTTTTCATTGAGTATCTTTTATTGTGATTTTGTTATTTACATAAAATCAATTCAACAACCTCGAAACTCGATCAAAATAATACCGTTCGTCACATAGATGTAAACATGACATACTGAAAGTGAGAGACGACTCTCCAATCGTGTGACACAGGTCATATAACATTACGATGGCTCACGGCAACCCCGATTACCCTGTCAAGAACGTAAATTTATGGGGGATTTGGACAAATAAAGCGAAAACCGATTTGCGCTCCTACAGCCGTTAAGATGCACTAAATGCATAGCTTTGAAATGTAATTAAATATCAATATTGTATCTTAATCTTAATTTGTTAGGACATTCCTTTATTTTCAATGCCAATGCCCAGCCTGTAAATGTTGGCTCCCCAGAGGTGCTCTCCAGTGAATCATCCAAGATTTTTTAAAGGAAGGTAGAGTGACCTTTCACAAAGATGAGGTTCAATGGGAGACCATAGCACCACCCCTAAAAACGTATCGGTACGCCAGTGCTGCACTCGTAACTGATCTGCTGTAAATGTTGACTCGCCAGAGACTTTTCCGCCCTCGCCTGTTTCCGAGACATGGACTGGGACTGGTGTTATTGTGCTTATGAAGAATTGGAGGAAACATCTTTGCGCATTGCTTCGCGCGGTCAGTATCATCTTCGATGCGCAGCGTCAAGAGCGGAACAATTATTTCAAATTTAATTCAATGACTCATGTTTATATCCCGATTGCAACGACGAGAATATGAACTAAATTTCAGAAATAACCAAAATGTTATTGCAGAACATTTTTCTAAATTGATTTTACCAAATATAATTGTGAGGCCTTACGTAGTGACATGGTTATTTACCCTATTTTTTTAATAAAAATCGATTCTTTGTATACATTCTCACTATATTATAAACAAAGAATAGTTGAAGCCCGTGTCAATGCGACTTTAGCACTTAAACACTTTCGGCGCTCGTTCTTAGAGTCCCACTGCAACGTAATTTATTGCGGACGGTAACCTGGCAGGAACAAAATTTATAGCCTATGGGCTAAGAAATGCCCACCGATGCCGACTGGATCGAGACTTTCATGAAAAAGTCTGAGTGGTACGATGATGGCCATAAACAATATGAACTCTTGCCAAAAAAAAAAAAAAAAAATATAGG
>SDVV010004882.1:0-19751 GCA_016164225.1 Gammarus roeselii
CATTGGGAAGAAGAGACATGAATGTGGAGGTGGCGAGAGAGCGTGCAATGAACAGGCGTGAGTGGAGAATGGTTGTGAATGGTTGATTTTGACGCTGCTCTGATGTGCTTTCCCGCCCTTGGCATCCCGCTGTCGGGATGGTCGTGGGTGGGGGGGGCCCGGCCATTATGACGCGGCGGGGGTAAACCAGTGAAAACTGTCGGGCCCTGCTGCTGACGACGGTTCCTCGGTGCATTCGGGACCCAGAGTGTAAGTTGAGGGGCTACCGGCCGGACCCTTTAGCACAAAAGGGCTAAGTTGTGTGAGTGTGAGCGTGTGAGGTGCGCCTTGCCGTCGGCCACCCCTCTTTCTGGGGGATGCGGCCTAGTGTCTGTGTCTGTATCTGTTAAAATTAACTTAAATATAATCTTACAACTAGACTAAAAGATAGATATTTTTGGTGTATGGTTATTTTTTACATTAACTTTTTTTGAAGCTTAACTTTAATTTCAATTGGCTTCGATTCTAAATAGAAAACCCTGGTGTCAGGAGGGGCTCACCTCTTTGTGCACCAAGGGGGGAGAATGTAACCACGAACTAAAAGGGGGGGACGGTGGAGGAATCTTTTAAATCATAACATATTTACACTGAGGGACAAATGCAATTTGGTGGTTAACGAGGACGTCGTGGGAAGGCGAGTGAGCCTGGGATACCCCCAGGGGGTATCTCTCCGAGGTGCGGTACCGATTTCACTTCAAAGAGATGGTGTTCGATCTCTCCAAGTTTAAAATTTCCACCTTAACGAGACGATATTCGGTCTCGGAGCAATATTCGGCTCAGAGTGGTGACCGGCTCTTATTTTGATACAGCAAAAAAACTAAGCTTCTATACCCTGGAAACTTGGAAAACTTCATAACTTAGACGTGAAAAACCGTGTGCGATGTCAATTTCTCGGTTTATTGTCTGTCATTGGTTACGATACTGCCTCTGCATAAAGCTTTCAGTGTGGAGGTAGTGAGAGAGCGTGCGATAGAAAGGCCTGAGTGGAGAATGATTGTGAATGGATGAGTTTAGACGGGGCCCTGATGTGCGTTTCGCATTTGGCGTCTCGTTGAGAAACGGGATGGAAGGGTTGGGGAGCGCCGGGCAACTATGGGGCAGCAGAGGTAAACCAGTAAACGCTGTTGGGTCATGCTGCTGACACGGAACTCGGACCTCACTCTAAATTCGAAGTGTGTGTTGCGGAGTCCTGCCCGGCACCTTTAGCGTCAAAGAGCTAAGTTTGTTACCGTGTGAGTGCACGAGAAGTGTGTGAGGTCCGCTTAGCCGTCGGCCAGCGCCTTTTCTGGGGATTCGGCCACGTGTCTTTATCTGTAAACTCAATTAAATAGAAAGCCATCGGATGATCTTACCCCAACTACCATCAAAATAGAGTGTGCATTACTCGTCAGAGCTCGGATATCTACCGCCCGTTCCCTGCGGCTAGCTCAGCACATGAAAAAAATTAGTCAGCCTGTTTGAAGTGGAGCATGATCTTACCAAGAGAGTTTGCGTCCAGTTTGTTTTGCTCGCTGTGAGCCAGAAGCTCTTTGAGGAACGCCACGAGGTAGCTGAACACGTTACGGTGGTAGTCAGGCATCACGTCCAGTACCTGAACACAAAAAGGTGGATAAGCGGGTGGTAACCAGTGGACTGGATGGATGTGGGAGGTTCAATTGATCTAGGTACTGCAGTGAGGTGCCCTCTTTACAGGGAAACTTCTTCCACGGATGAATTGTTACAATATTTTGAAGGTGAATAGTACAAGATGCTAGCTAAATCATTTTAAAAAATGTGGCGGCCATAGTCATGATATAAAAATCAAGCGAAGAGGCAATTAGGACGCGCGAGATGAGGTATAGAAGTTGAGTGACAACTTATATTATTAACGAGACGAATGCAGGTTCCCTCCACCGAAGGTGCCTGATTGTGGTGGCTACGTCTGGGACCCTGTTTCATATCCGAGGCGGTGTCGAGTGCGTCGTCTCTGCGCAGCTGACGGGAATGCAGCCTCAACGCAGTTAGGGCCTTTAGCTTACCCACACTTCCAGGACAGCAGAGCCACATCATTTACACTGTATTTTTTCCAGCGGAATACGTACCATCATTATCAATCCTCTCATACATAAGATGTAATCCAACTTTGGTCAAAAAAATCATCTTTGTCCTGCATTAAGTCGTCCCTATACGCGTCTTGTTGATGCGATATAGGCCAGAAACAATGATCCGCTGTCCACAGAAATAGGATTATACCACACGGGTGGCGATGTATTTACTGATACCCAAACCAAAAAGTCGATACATATGTCAGCAATAACACTCTCCACTTCTCCCTCCCGGAGTCCCAACATGCACGTGTCGGTGAGTGCCGGTGGTTTCGAGCGGTACGCTGGAAGGGATTTCCACCACGATAGGTTGAAACCGGGGCTAAGCGACGACAACAGCATCAGAGTAGAAGACGCGCAACTTTCACCAACCTGTTTGCTGGCCGGGAAACCCGCAGAAGCAGCCTGAAGGGCCAACTGGTACTGCTTGTACGGCACCACAGGCTCAGGCAACGCCTCCAGCAACAGCATGAGAGCCTCAGCCGCACTGTGCACACTGCCGGGTAGTGTTCTGCTTGGAGCACCGGCATCGAGACAAGCTCTGGTAAGGCGAACATACACATATTAGTCGTTTGGTACACCTGTCAAACTTTCGTGAGAGAATTTGAGCTGTGTACATCTAAGAGGCTAGATAACATTTCAATAGCCCTTAAGTAACCCTTGCCATCACCGCAGGTAACCTTCAGGAACTCAATCGTGTCTTCGCCAGGTGATAATACAGATACAGACGCTAGGCCAAATTCCCCAGAAAAAGGGGCTGGCCGACAGCAAGGCGCATGCATCTCGCACTCCTCTCATACACTCCCACCACTTGACCTTCTTGCGCTAAGAAGTTCGGCCGGAAGAACCAGCATCACACCCTTCGAGCCATGAGCGCGGTCCGGAGTCAGTGTCAGCAGCAGGGCCCGACAGTGAGACTGGTTTACCCCTGCCGCGTCATGATGACCGGGCATACCCCGCCCAAGACCATCCGTCTTTCGACGAGATGCCAAGGGCGGGAAAGCTCATCAGGACAGCGTCAAAAATCATCAATTTACAATCATTCTCCGCTCACGCCTATTCATTGCACACTCTCTCGCTATCTCAACACTTAAGTCTCTCCTTACTAACGCCTGCTTCACACCATCCATCCACCCAAACTTCGGTCTCCCTCTAGGCCTACGTCCACTCGCCTCTGCCTTCAAAACTTTTTTCCACCAACCTCCCTTCATCCATCCTCACCATGTGCCCGAATCATCTCAGAACACGCATCAACTCAGTCCTTCAACTTGTTCACCTTCCCCATTAGAGCTCGCACCATGTCGTTATTGATCCTGTCTCTCAGCGTCACACCAGCCATGCTCCTCAACAATTTCATCTCGATGACATTCAACCATCTTTTTTCTTCTGACCCCCTCACTCTCAGCCCCGTACAGAACAGTTGGGACAACTACACCCTCACACAGCCCGCTCTTTGCTTTCATCCCCAACATCCTAAAGCTCATTACACTCTCCGATGCACCCAACACTTTACACCCTTCTTTCACTCGTGACTTCACTTCAGTTTCCACTAGTTCAGTCTTCTCCACATGAAAGCCCAGATACTAAAAGCATTGAACTTCCTCCAATAACTCTCAATTAAGGAGGACACTAATTCCGCTCGCATCGACATTTCACGAGCATCTCATTACTTTACTTTTGCCCATGTTCACTCGAAGCTTCCTCCTCTCACACACTCTACCAAACTCAGACACTAGCCTACACAGCTTCTGCTCTGAATCTGTCACCAACGCCGCATCATCCGCAACTCTGCCAATTCGTTTCCAGCAGCTCTAAGCCACGACCCAATACGCTTGCGTTTCCCTCAATGACCTTTCCATTACTTTTGTTCCACTTTGAACAATTTCTTCAGCTTAAAAGCAATACCATTTGTATTTATTATTTCAATTCGTCAATATTTGTATTAGCCAGGAAACTACAGCAAAAATCTTGATCATCGTCAGGTATTCTTCAGCCAATGTTCTTCAGCAAATGTTCGTCGTCGTCATAAATACATTAGTCAGTCAGTCTTCGGTAGGTTACTAGCTATATATACCTGAGCTAACTGCACCTTGTCACCGCCAGGTTAATCCAAACATTTTATATTAGCCTTTGTCACTCACACTCAGTAAAGTATTGATTGGGGTGATGAAGAGAGGTAGTGAAAGTGAGTGAACTGAATGTGAGAAGCAGAGCTGAGGAGTTCCAACAGGCGTTGAGAGAAGAATATGACAACGTGAGAGGACAGGACCTGAGAGATGTGGAGGAAGAATGGGAGACGTTAAGAGATGCGTTGCTGAGATGTGCGAAGAAGGTGTGTGGTGCGCGCCGTGTGGGCGGGTGCAGAAGGAAAAGTTGCGAGTGGTGGAACGAGGAGTTCAAACTGGCGGTGGCAAGGAAAAGAGGAGCGTTTGAGGAGTAGTTGCAGGTGAAATCGGCGGTGGCATAAGAAGGCTACAAAGAAAGGAGAAACGAGGTGAAGCGGGGTGTGAGGAGAGCCAAAAGGGACGCTGATGCCAGGTGGGGCAGACGATTGTGCCAGAATTTTGAGGAGAACAAAAAGATGTTCTGGAAAGAGGTGAAGAGGGTGAGAAAGGAACAGACCGGAAAGGAGGAAGAAGTGAAAGATGAAAACGGCCAGTTGTTGTTGGAAAGTGGTGATGTACGGAAGAGGTGGGCCGAGTATTTTGATGAGTTGTTGAATGTCGAGGATGACAGAGAGGCTGACATTGTTGCTGTGGGTGGTGGTGCTCGGATGCCAGTTTTGGGAGAGAGACTTGTGGCGAACATTAGTAGGGAAGAGGTGCAGGAGGCGGTGGAAGTGATGAAAGTAGGGAAAGCCCCTGGTTTGGATGACGTTGCGACCGAGTGCCTGAAAAAGGGTGGAGTAACGATTGTCGAATGGTTGGTGAGGTTACAGACTTGTGTTTTGTGGCAGGCGTGGTACCAATTGAGTGGCGCAGTGCCTGCATTATTCCGCTGTATAAGGGCAAAGAAGATAGAAATGAATGTTGCCACTAGAGAGGTAGCAGTCTGTCAAGTGTGGTGGTAAGTTGTACGGGAGAGTGCTGATCAAAAGGATTAGAGACTGTGCAGACTGCGCAATTGGAGGGGAACAACGTGGTTTTAGGAGTGGTAGACTTGGAGGGTGCGCCGATCAGATTTTTGCAGTGAGACAGATTTGTGAGAAGTACCTTGCCAAAGGAAAAGGACGTGTTCTGGGCTTACATGGATCTGGAGGAGGCCTACGACAGGATTGACAGGGAAACGCAGTGGAGGGTGTTGTGTTTGTATGGAATGGGCGGACATTTGTTGAAAGCGGCGCTGAGTTTCTATGTTGGCAGCCGAGCATGAGTCAGAGTGAGAAGCGAGGTGAGTGATTGGTTCTCAGTGAAAGTGGGACCGAGACGAGGCTGCGTGATGTCTCCCTGGCCGTTCAACATCTATATGAATGGAGTGGTCAGGGAGGTGAACGCGAGTGTGCTGGGTCGTGGCTTGGAGCTGTAGGAAGCGAATGGGCGGAGTTGGCAGCTGAGCCAGTTGCTATTTGCGGATGATACGGCCCTGGTTGCGGATTCAGAGGTGAAGCTATGTAGGCTAGAGTTTGAGTTTGGTAAAGTGTGTGAGAGGAGGAAGCTTTGAGTGAACGTGGGTGAAAGTAAAGTAATGAGATGCTCGAGGACTGCCGATGTGAGCAGAATTAGTGTCCTCCTAAATGGAGGCGCGAGTGAAGGAGGGGTGCAAAGTGTTGAGTGCACTGAAGAGTATAATGAGCTGTAGGACGTTGGGGATGGAAGCAAAGAGAGGGGCTGTATGAGGGTGTTGTTGTCCCAACTGTACTCTACGGAGCTGAGGCTTGGGGGGTTAGAGCAGAGGAGAGAAGAAGGTTGAATGTTTTCGAGATTAAATGTTCGAGGAGCATGGCTGGAGTAACGCTGAGAGACCGGATCACCAACGACGTGGTTTGAATCAGAACAGAAATGGTGAAGAAGTTGGACAACAGAGTGGATTCGCGTGTTCTGAGATGGTTCGGGCATATGGAGATGAAGGGAGATTGGTGAAAAAGGTGTTGAAGTCAAAGGCGAGTGGACGTAGGCCTAGAGGGAGACCGAAGTTTCGGTGGATGGATGGTGTGAAGCAGGTGTTAGGTAGGAGAGACATGAGTGTGGAGGTAGTGAGAGACCGTGCACTGCTGAATAGACGTGAGTGGAGAAGTGAACAGATGAGTTTTGACGCTGACCTAATGTGCTTTTCCCCCCTAGGAATATCGTTGAGACGGGATGGTCGTGGGCGGGAGGGCCCGGTCATCATGACGCGGCATGGGTAAACCAGTCACGCTGTCGGGCCCTGCTGCCGACACTAACCCCGAACCGCACTCATGACTTGGAGGGTGTGTTGCGGGGTCCCCGGCAGGACCATTTTGCGCAAAAGAGCCAAAGTGTGCGAGTGTGAGGTGAGCCTTGCCAGCGGCCACCCCATTTGCTGGGGGATTTCGGCCTAGTTTCTGTATCTATATTTGTACTACGATTACCGACCCTTAAAACTGTGCACTTGCCAGCAAACTCTTCCTGTATCTTGTATTTAAGATTCGAAAAGTGTTGTAAAAATCCTTGCGTAGTAATAATCTTTTATAAAAAATAGTTCATACAGATCTAGGCACCAAACCAAATCGCTTAGGAAGGGGAATGCGATGGTAAGGCGCACCTCACACTTTTCTCATACTCATACTCAAACAAACTTAGCCCTTTTGAGCTTAAGAAATCGTTCAAAGTACAACAAAAATAATTAATGTAAGGTATCAACAACGTTGTGTCAGTGAGTCAGGATCAACTCATTGATGATCGATTCTGCGTCAGTGTCAGCACGTATCGTTAGCTTAACGAATTTGAAATAAAAAAGATCAGAATTTCGAGACAAATTAGTCTCTTGGTTAGATTCAAGTGACGTACCTTATCTCGAGAATCTCTTTTGTAAGGCCTTGAGTGCAAAATAGTCCCTCTTCTTGGAGGCCGTGGCCGTGAAGGTGATCCACCAGATACCACAACTCTTTGGGTATGGCGTAGGGTAGCTCCAGGCCATTCTTCGGAGCACTGCTTTCCTTTGAGGGGGTGAAGGAGGAACATAAATGACCATGTGCATTATTGAGTAACCTGCACACTAGGATAAATGGCATGAAGCGATTAAAGATAGCTAAACGTAATACATGAAGTATTCACAATGAGTTGGACAACAATGAAATCAATGACTGATTTACATATGGTGACGGGACTGCAAGCTGCAGATGGCTTTAACAATCATATGCAATTAATTGCAGGTCGAGTCGCAAATAGAGAACAATGAATAAGACCAATTATAGGCGAGTGCTACTTTGCAGATACAGATGCAAGGCCGAATACTCAGAAAAGGATGGGCGACGGCAAGGCGCACCTCACACACATACCAAAACATAGCCCTTTAGTGCTAAAGGGTGCTGCCAAGACTCCGCAACACACACTTTGGGTCAGGAACTATGTCCGAAGATCAGTGTCAGCAGCAGGGCCCGACAGCTTTTGCTGACGTACCCCTGTTGCGTCATAATTGCCGGTTCCTCCCCGCCCACGTCCATCCGTTTTACAACACGACGACATGGATGAAAAAGTGCGTCAAAACTCATATAGTCTCTCCTCACACCGATCCATTACACGCAGTCTCGTAACTTCCACTCTGATATCTCTCCTTTTTAAAGCCTGCTTCACACTATCCGTCCCCCCAAACTTCGGTGTACCTCCGTTATCACAGTTTTCACCAATCTGTTATTCATCACCATGTGTCCGAACCACCTCATAACACATGAATCTGCTTGTCTCCTAACTTCTTAACCACTGCCTTACCATGTGTCCGAACCACCTCATAACACATGAATCTGCCCTGTCTCTCAACTTCTTAACCATTGTCCTTCTAATTCAAACAACGTCATTATTGATCCTATCCCAAACCTATTTTTGCATCCTTTCGCTATGCCTATCCACTCGTTACATTCTACAGTGCACGCAACATTTTACAATCATCTTTCACTCTAGATTTCCCAGCGTTTTTCACTAATTCAGCTTTCTCCACACGAGAGCACAGGTACTAATAAGACTGGACGTTCTCCAATAGCTCTCAATTTAGGCGGGCACTAATTTTGCTCGCAAACTCCGACCCGACACTAGTCTACAGAATTTCTCTGAATCTACCACCAGTGCTACATCATCCACAAACAGCAACCGTGTTGACTGCTGACTCCGCCCATTAGCTCTTAAACACACTTAACCTCGACCCAATACACTCGCATTCAGTTCTCTGACTACTTCATCCAAGTAGCGATCAACAGCCAGGGAGACATAGCGCAATCTTGTCTTAGTACCACTTTCGTTTCAAGAACTATTCAGATATTAGGTCTGAAAATTAGAAAGTCCCCGTTAAAAGAAATTGCGTATAATGGAGCTGCGCCCCAAATTGTTTGGAATAAATCAGATCGAGATATTCATTGATGAGACTAGATTAGAGTGACAAGACAATCTAGCGAGTTTGAGTCAATATTCAATTAGTTACTCTCTCCCTAGCCGAGTCAATTACCTTGGCTCATGAGGCTCAGCTGTTCCAAGGTATATTAAAACTGTTTTGGGCGTAACAAATTGAGCCACTGACCAGGTCGATGAGCTGAGCCACGGGCACCTCGCTAAAGGGCTTGTTCATGTGTACAAGAGCGTTGATGGACGTGCCAAAGCAGCTGCGCATGTAGTCTCCTGTACACAACAGAGTTCAAACAATTTGTTGTTAAGACAAAAAAAAATCGTCAAGAAAATCGTTCTTACGCATCAAAGAAAAGTGTCATCAACTGATAACTAGCAACAGACAGTTCATTATAAACGATAGCATCAAAAATTCTGATATGCAGTGAAGGTGAGCTAGAAGTATTGATACTGTCTCTATTCTTATTATGTTTTTAACCTTTGCTTACTAAACACCAGAAAATTTCATTATTGAATGTAGCCTATAACACGAAAATCATTTTGAAGGGAAAGTATGATAAACTTAGAAGGAAAGCTGCTTATCGTTGTGAGTGCAATCAGCTGTTAAGATATCACCCTTATTGATCGAAAACAATTTCAGGTCAATAATACTAATAGAAGAAATGAACATTAACAGAACATACCAAAATTTTTGTAAATTATTCAAAACAGGCATGAACCTGATATTATGAAGCAAATTTAAATCTAGAACTTTTGCGGGAGCAGAAAGGTTATCAGTCTACAGGGTACAGGTTAGAATATAACTTTTGTTATCTCGATTCTTTCGATAAAAAGCTATTTCTTTGTAATGAGTAAGAGCTATATGGTTTTGGGCGCTTCTGGTTTAGTTCAAATAAATCCTGAAGAGGAAACATTACAGAGACGTTTTTATGAGAGAATCTTGATAACATCCGTTGAACGTAGTTTTCGACTGATTTAGACCTTCCTGTCTTTCTACCTTACTCGGGAATCTGGAAACTTTCAAGTTCCTCGACTGTCCTTGAGTTTTTAGGAAAAATAAACTTTTATCCGCTAGGCGGCTCGTGTCGTCTTGCGCATATCGGTCTATATGTCTTCCAGGTACCGGGGCGCGCTCGGCCGTCTGCCGGTTGAACCCCCAACCCCCTTCCTTCCTATATAAGCGTGAACTGGCCTGCCCCATCATTCATGAGGTCTAGCGAAGTTGCTTCCCGTAAGGAGACGTTGGTACCTTTGGAGGAGGAGGCCCCATATGGCTCGTACTCTATCCAGAGAAATAGCTTTTCATCGAGAGAATTGAGATAACAAAAATTATGGTCTCTTCCACTCGCAGGAGCCGTATGGTTTTGCATAGAAAATATCATTATGTAGCGCAAGCTGGCGGTTGCCAGAAGAGCACAGAAGTTGAATGGATGGCGGTTGCATCTTAAACTGGGTGCTCCCAAAGAAGCGCTTGACGCGGAAGGGAATGATAACACATCTGTTTAAATGGTTGTAATCACTTTACATGTTGAAGAATACAAGAATTGTTCAACAACAGCGAAAAGCTAGGTCCAAGCGGCATACTAATATGCGGGTCATAATAATATTCAGGTATGGGAAAATACCATTGTGGCAACATCAGTGAACATACTTGCTCGACGCGGCCAAAAAAATATGGGGGACCGTGAGCATGAGCAACCTAAGAGTAGTTACGTAATCAATACATATTGAACTGTCCGGTAGGCAATAAATTCTAAAAATACCAGTACCAACAATATGTACAATAGCTCCTATGGTAACAGAGTTGTACTGCAAGTAGGATAAAGGGAATACATATTTCGTAAGCCGTAATCTGAAGGCTTTGGGTGGAGTGTCTGCGCAAGCGTTTGTAAGATAATGAAGTACGTACTCTATGCTACGTAGAGGAGGTGCTGGCTGCAGCGAATATGGTGTCCGAAACGTATGAGGCGTGAAGGACTATCTGGAGAAATGCGTGATATGGCTGCAAATTCAGAGACCCTGTTGCCTGCTGCGAGCGCGACGAGAAATAGTCTTCTGAAAGAGCGCCAAAACTGACGTCGTCTGAGTATTGAAGCGAGGAGAGGCGAGCATATCGAGCACCGGGTCGTGCTTCCACTGCGGCACGAAACGTCGTTGCGGCGGATTCTCGTGAAATTGGTCCCAAGCTAGTTCATGAAAGATCGCCCCACGGGTGGTGACACCAAAGCCATGTAAGAGGGGCAACGGTAGCGCATTCCTGTAAACCAGTACCGTACGAGGATTGAGCCGCTTCTGCTTGCCGGCGTAGTGCAGGAACGTCAAGAGGGTGGACTGGTTGATGGACTGCGTTTGCGTGGCGCGTAGCCACGTTTGGAAACAACTCCAGACGCTTTGGTATTGGCGTTGTGTGGACTGCCTGTGCGTGTTAACCAGGGTGTCTGCCAGCGAGCTATTGAATTTGAACGTGAGCACCATTTTGAAAAAATTGAATGCGAGATAACACGAGAAGGGTCTTAATATTAGAGAGACCTCCCTGCCTTCGATGCGTTGGGACACGTCGAGGGCGAGCGAGAGTCCGTGGAAAGACGCGATGACCGTGAGCCACCACAGTGCGTTGGGGTGGTCGGGGATCAAGAGGACGCCGCTGTAGCGGTACGTCTAGAATTAGTGGAGCACTTGGGGAATCAGGTTGCATGGAGGGAAGAGGTATAATTCCTTCTACTGTTTCCAGTCGCATTGGAGAGAATCCACTAAGCCGCTCACGGGTGAGGAAACAGAGCTGCAAATAGTGGGGTTGTGGTTCCCCGAATGCGCGAAGAGGTCGATGTGCATGGTCCCGCGCAAGGCAGAGAGGCGGGAGAAGCATTGAGGCTACAGCGCCCATTCCGTTTCTACAGGTAGGAGACGTGAGAGCTGATCGGCCCAAACGTTCTGTAGGAGAAGTAGGAGCTGTGCTCCGTACTTCTGCAGCGCTGGGGCCTTGCTGGAGCCCAAGTGGTTCACCATTGCCACTACCGCTCTGCTTGTCGGACATCACGCGGACTGTGGTGTGGTGCCAATGAGCTCGTGCGCCCCGCGCGTGTTTGATGGCCAGCGATTCCTTCGCCGTAATACGGAGTTTGCGTTCCCCGGGAGACCAGCGGCCGTAAGACTGCTGGTCGCTGCCGCATACGGCACCCCACGCTTCGTCCGATGCATCCGTCCACAGGAGGTGCTGCGGGGAAGGCATTACAAACGGGACGGTGGTCTTGGGAAAGATCTCGTCGCGCCAGTGCTGAGCTACCTGGCGGTAGACATTGAGACTTCAGAGCTTGCGGGAGAGGTGGAGGGAGCGTGCTGCGAGCACAACCTCGTTGAAGAAGTTGCGAGCATAGCATAAGTAAGGTGTGAGGAAATTTATTAGGCCGAGGAAACTTTGATGCTGTCGGAGCGAGAGGGTTTCGCGAGAAAGTATCTCCGTGGCTATGTCCTTGCAGCGGTCGATTATTTATTTATTTATTATTTGCTTCAATGTTTCACCGGAGTCCCAACGCGAAGTTAATGCAGACTCCCCCGTAGGGCGGTCAAACAGCGGTCGATGTGTTGTACGGCTGGTGCGATGAACTCGGCCGTGCCATTGAACGTTACTCCAAGAGGTCGATCTGCTGGGTGGGTTCTAGAACAGATTTTTTCATGTGGACGCGGAAGCCTAGTTTGAGAAGAAGGTCGCAGGGTGTTGAGCCGGCAGTGAAGAGCTGTCGGCGCCCAGATTAACCAGTCGTCGATGTAGAAGGCCGCATCTATACCTCACTGATGGAGTAGACGCAGGGGCAGCTTCACGACCGTTGTAAAGATTTTTGGTCAGAAGTTAAGACCGAATGGGAGGGCAGGGATCCTTGATATCCAACTTAGTGAACCAGAGAGGGGGGTTCAGCACTGCCCGTCTGCAGTGCGGGTGGGACATGCGGAACGTGGATACCGGGATGTATCTGTTGAGGTCGGAAAGGTCGATCACCAGGCGGTCTCCTCCCGAGGCCTTGGGGACCGTAAAGATGCTAGATACAAAAGTCGGTTGTCAGGGAACCGCCATGACAAAGCCTTTGCGTCGAAATTCCAATACGAGGGGTTCTAGAACATCCTCTCATTGTCGGTGGGGAACCGTGTAATCGAGTAGGGGGAAGGTCGTGACGTCCATTTCCAGGAGAGGCCTGTGGCGATAATGCGTTTGACCAAGGGCGTGGCCTTGGTCCAGTGCGCGAGGCGGTCCCTGAGGGTTGCCGGCAGAACGTCAGAGTTTGCGGAAGGGGAGGCGGTCTTGTTGTCTGTGGTTAGCTGTGGCCTGTGAGCGGGAGGGAGAAGGTCGTTCGTGTGCCGAGGTTCCCCGACCCCGTCCGCGATTTCCCCTCCTTGTAACGTACTGGGTGCATCCCCGGATTTCTGCGAGGGGCGGGGCCTGGAGCATGACTGAAGTGCACCGGAGCCCACCCGCCTTCATTGAGGTTGCCTAGCGTCCTGCTGGAAGGTAGGGCGCGCCCTTGGCGGTGCGAGCCGGCCACGAAAGGAGCTTCGTGCGATTCCGCCTCGGCTATAGAAGGGATGCTGTGTGTCAGCTTCCCGGTGTTGCGGGGTCTCCGTGGTGCAGGGGCAACGAAACCTGATGTAGAATGCCCCATAAAGAAGATGACCTATGTCCAGCGCTTGGCTAGCCTGTAAGATCGCCCCGTCGGTGAATAGTTGAGGTTCAAATACTGACCCTGCTAGAAGGGCGGTCCGGGCGGATTCCGGAGCGAGCCTGTCCAGCGTCTGAAACCGAATCTGGTATCTCCACTAGTTTGTGAGCGGAGCCTGTGGTGAGCTCTGCCAGATAACGCAGTGACTGAGGGGTAACTGGCGAGCCATCGGTGAGGACGGGAGTCCGGATGCGCTCAAGAATCCATCTCAGTGATGCACCGAGGATGTAGCCGCGCAGGTTTTGAGTCACCTGCGTGCGGAGTTGGAAGTCCTTGGTACGTGCTTCTGTGGCAAAGTGCTGGACCGTGAGATCGTTCTTATTCTTTGTGGCGTCGAAGTGAGCCTTACGGGAGAGGATCGGAACATTCGCAAATTCCATCAGGACTTGACTACGGGGCAGTGTGTTGTGAGCGCAAATTGCGTGTTTGACCAAGCGTCGAGGTTCTTCGGTGCCGACCCGTTGGGCACGGTGGTATTGATTTGCTCGAGGAGTTTGGGTAGTGCATTTCTGATACGTTCTAGGACGAACAGGCTGTCTTCTCTGACGGTCACCTACCGATGGGAGGGTTACTCGACCGCAAAGACTTCTTGAGAAGCTGGAGAGAGAGCTTTTTCGAACCTGCTGACGGCAGAAAAGGGGTGGACCTGCGGACGAGTAGCTGAACCGCGGTGCTGGTTAGGTCCACCGGGGAGAAAATGAAGTTAGGGCTTCTCTTATGAACCTTGATCAGATTGTTAGGGGGCTCTGTGGTGTAGACCTCATAGTCGCAGCTCACCAATCCCTCTGTGTACGTCGCAGTGAGGGGAGGTACATACCCTGTCTCCTACGGGAAAGGGGGAGAGGCGGGGGGCGGTGTTTCGTTATCGGAGAGCTCCGCTGGAGTGTGCCTGGGTACCGTCCGGAAGCGGGGGGGTTGTGATGGTACCAGAGGGGGCTGGTGCCGTGAACGTGGTCTGTCTGTGAGCGGTAAAGGTGTGCGCGGTGAGCCGGGACGGGGCGAACGGAGGGAGATGGGGATGTAGCGAAAGGGCGGGGGTGTTTTTCCCCGAGATGCGCCTTCTCCTCCTCCCATGGGGGTTCAAAGTCTGCACCTCCGTCTTTCTCTTCCTCGTCCTGTTAGGGATAGGGTCACTCCTCGTCTCCCGTTGCCTTCCCATCCGAGATGCTGTCCTTCCATATCGTAGAACCTAGCCTCCACATCGTTGGAAAGGGACTGGAGACGAGCCTCGAACCGGTCTTCGAGAGAGCCAAGCGCCAAAAGCACCTTGTCGAGCTTTGTGGCCATGGCCCGGGCGTCGTTGTCAGAGGGAGGGGGGGGGATTTGAGGGGTTGCCGGGGAGCGGTCTATATCTCGGGGCGAGTGGGGCCGCGGGCGACACTCCCTTACGTGCCTCTCTGCGGGCCCGCGCGGACTCCTGAGCCAACTATGGTTTATTGTCCCCATGAGTGTCTGTATCTGTATCTGTATGATCGGAGACTTCGAGGTGTGGAGCGGGAGATTTGGAGGAGCAATGTCTTGAGCGATGTTGCGGCTCCCTCGTCTGATGCAGTCCGCATGGACACGGAGAGCAGGCACGGGTCCCCCGGGATGTACTCCCGCTGGGAGTGAAACCCCTCCTGGTTGGGTTGCGGCATGTCCAGCGTGCTGTTTTCCCGTATGAGGAAGTGCGTGCCGAGATCACCGAGGGTGATGCGTCCTTTGTCGCGCATCTGTGATTCAGAAACGGATGGTGGAGCAGGCGCGTCGGGATAGAGGACCGCGAGGGGGGCCGTTCGTCTGAGTAGGGCTATCCCTACCCGAGCCCCTCGACGATTGGGGGAGAGACGACTTGGGTCGTCCCCTGCCGTGCTGTCCTCCTTTGCCTTCCGTTTGCTAGTCTCTGAGTCAGGGTGCAAAAAGGACCTTTTGTCCGATGTGGCGTTGCCAGAGTATCTCCGTCTCATGGAATGATTTCTATTCAGGAAAGCCTCGTAGGGCGCACTGCCTGTTGCCGCTTTCATAGCCGATAGGCAGATAGCGCACCCTGCCGGCCTATACACGTGTCCCGCGAAGAAGCTGGAGTGTCTCAGGCAGGTTGTATGGAGTTCGTTTTCGGGCAGAGGACAGGCACATCGGGAGCAGATGGGCCGGGAAGGTGTTTCCATCATGTTCTGAAATCAATGAAAAAGAAGTACAAGTCGGAGGTAAAGACTTATACAAGAGTATGGATATAACACAATATTTTGCGGAGAGTTTTGATCCGACCAAAATTTGTGTGATTATGTTGACAAAACAAAACAAAAAACTTTTGTTTAAACAATTTTCTGTTTCAACAATTCTTGTTGAGAACTGAATCAACAAATTGTGGTGTCGACAGATTTCTGTCTCGACAACTTTCTGTCACAACAAATTTATGTTTTGACAATTTTTGTCGAGAACTGTGTCGACACATTGTCGTGTCAACAACTTTCTGTCTCAACAACTTTTTGTTTCAACAATTTTTGTTGAGAACTGTATCAACAAATTGTTGTGGACAAAATTTTGTCTTGACAAATTTCTGTTGACAATTTTTGTCAAGAACTGTACAGACAAATTGTTGTGTCAACAGATTTCTGTCTCAACAATTTTTGTCAAGAACTGTAACAACAAATTGTCGAGGGACGCAGCTCATTGAGAGCAATTTCAGTGCGGCAGGGGCAATAATTGCCGACCCCATATGTGGCTCTAGGGGCAGTGGGTCACTGCTCCACTGCCCAGATGGGCCGCCGCGCACTGAATCCTACCTTTCGAGAAAGTGCTACGCTCTGTCAGGATCAGGTAAGGCGGGAGTGCTCTGTGTCCGAAGCCAGAGCGACGAATGAATAATGGGGCAGGCCAGCTCACGCTTATATAGGGAGGAAGGAGGTTTCGGGGGTTCAGCCGGCAGACAGCCGAGCGCACCCCGGTACCTGGAAGACATTTAAACCGATAGGCGCAAGACGCCAAGCACCGCCAAGCGGATAAAAGTTTTATCTTCCAAAAAAAACGAAGACAGTCGAAAAACTTGAAAGTTATCAGATTACCGAGTAAGGTAAGAAGACACAAAGGTCTTGATCGGTCGAAAACTACGTTCAACGGATGTTATCAAGATTCTCTTGTAAAAACGTCTCTGTAATGTTTCATTTTCAGGATTCTTTCGAAATAAACCAGAAGCGCAATGCAAAACCATATGGCTCTTACGAGTGGAAGATAAAATAATACACCACAGTAGATGTGAAACATAGCACATAATGAAATCTAACAGTATTAATTACAAAAGATAGGTCATTTGATAAAAGCGGTCGAAAATATTTTTTCTTTACAGAAAACAGAGGCTATAACCGACCTGTGATGGTGATGAAGAAATCCTTGCCTCCCTCGAGGTGCAGCACCAAGATGTCGTAGAGCTTCTCCTGGCCGCTGTTGAGGAGACTTGCGCTAGTCTTGTCCACCTTCACCTCAAGGTTGATCTCGCAATCCGCACCTGATCAAGTTATAAGGTGTTGGAATAGATAAAATGCGAGTGATCATACAGGCTAGCGCAGCAGTCAATGTGGAGGATTTCGAGTAGATAACATTAGAGAGCCCAAGGTTACTAGCGCATAAGAGACAACGTGGAGATGTTGGAGTAGATAACATTAGGGTGACCAATGTTTCCAGCGCATCAGAGCCAATGTGAACGAGTTTGAGTAGATAATGTAAGATTGAGCAATGTTATTAGCGCAGCAGAACCAATGGGAAGATGTCTGAACTCAGAGTAGATAAGATTAAAATGAAGGTTACTAGCGCAGCTGAGTCAATGTGAAGGTGTTGGAGTAGATAAGATGTGATTAACCACGGTTACTAGCGCACCAGTCAATGGGAAGTTGTTGTAGTAGATTAACTTAAAGTGACCAAGGTTACTAGTCCAGCAGTCATTGTAAAGGTATTGTTAATTAGATTTGGGTGATCAAGGTTACAAGCGGAGTTGAGTTCATTTGAAGGTGTTGGAGTAGATTAAATTAAAAAGACCAAGGTCACTACGCAGCTGAGTCAATGTGAAGGTGATGGAGTAGATTATACTTGAATGGCAAGCGTTACTAGAGCAGCACAATCCATGTCCTTAGAGTGCCGAACGCCAAGTTTTTATTCGGAAGTTACATTTACAAAAATAGGACACCAGATCATGTTCTTGTAAAAATGAACAAATGCTTGTTATTGATACAAAAAGACAATTGTTATTCCAGTTGGATAAGAACATTCAACATTGCCCTGAATAAGAAAGTCTAACAGTAACAACCAAAATTACTGCACAAGCACATTCAACTATGCTATGAATATGAAGTCCAACAAAAACAACCAGAAATACCGTTAACACTTAATGTGTTGTCATGAATAGTAAACCCCTTGTTTCCAAACCAATCTGAACATTTTTTAAGCAAGCAAAAATTAAAGACTTTGCTAAGTAGATTCCTCACCTGGTATGATGAATGCTGACATTGGGTGTATTTTGAGCCAAGGTTTACAGCAGGTTTGGTCATTCAACTTCTTGATGAATCTAAACTGAACAGGAATCTGCAACGTAGAAATAGACAAAAATTATTCATGACTAAGGCATTACGCACGAGGTAAATGTGAAAGAATAGATTAAACGAGGCTTTCTAGTGAGCTGGAGTTAGCGTTCTTTTGGTGCTGAACGTATAACCATCAACTAATGCTGTATCAGGTTATTGACAATTTCTTTATTAGATATAGATGAGTGACTGAGTTCACTTCTGCGTAAAGTCAATGTCCTTTACACTGTGTATGTCTGCACGGGTATCACAGGAGGATTAGATTAGATTAGATTAGAGTGTCAAGGCTTTCTAGTGCACTGGAGTCAATGTCCTTCTGGCACCGAGCGTCAAACCAGCAGTCAGCGCTGCATCAAGTCGTCAACAAATCGTCCTCAGTCTCCGGAATTGTTTCAACTCACGGCATGCTTAGGTCATTACTGTTTATAGGGATATAGAGAGAGGTCACAAATGTGTCCTACTCAAAGTGAGCAAAGAAAACGGTGGTCCTCCGGGATGGAGGAATTTATTGGTAAGTAAGATTAAGTATGATCAATTCCCAACAGATCAGATTTCAGTTAGGAGGCCGGTTTCTTGGAGGTAGCTGAGAAGTGGTTCCGCACTGAATTGTCTTTGAGGGAACTCAGTAAGCATTAGGCGGAGTATATTAGGAAGGCTCAGGAACCGGCTCCTGGGGAAGTATGTGCGCCGACATTCCGTCCATGTGGGGCATTCTGCTAAGACATGGGCTATTGTAAGAGGGACTAGACAGTCCATGCAGTAAGGAGGTGGTGACGCCTCCATTAGATGTCTGTGTGTTAGTCTGCTATGTCCTATTCTTAGTCGGCATAGAGTTACCTCAGTCCGACGAGATCGGTTGCTTGATGAGACCCAGGGTATGGATGCGTCTTTAATAGTACGCAGTTTATTTCTCATAGGAACATCAGACCATTCCATGTTCCATTTATTTCGCACAGCTTTTTTAATCGCAGGGTAAAAGTCTTTAAATGGGAGTGTATGCTGTTCTGCTGGGTCAGGCGCCGCAGCAGCTCTTCGCGCCGCTTCGTCCGCCCGCTCATTTCCCACCACCCCACAGTGGCCCGGAACCCAGCACAAACAAACGTTCTTGTTTCTGGAGGACAGTCGCACAAGCCAGCGCAAGATTGCTGAAACGACAGGGTGGCAGTTGTAGAAGATTTCCAGGGTTTGAAGCGCACTGAGCGAATCACTGAAGATTGAGATATTGGCATCTGGAAGAGTGTCAGCCGCCAAGAGGGCATCGGCAATGGCCGTGAGTTCAGCAGTGAAAACTGACGCTGATGGCGGGAGTTTCCTTGTGACGACGCGCCCGGGGAGCACCGCTGCACAGCCCACTGCATCGCCGTCTTTCGATCCATCAGTGAAGATATGCAAGCTATCAGCGTGATAAGTCTCCGCATGGGTTGGAAAAGTAGCCTCGAAGATTTTGGGGTGCAACATCTGCCTTTCGGCCAGTAAAATAGTGAGGGCAGAGCATATTTTCTGGTAAACGCCAGATGGGAATAGCATCTCGTGGGAGAGGGTCCACCATAATGTGTGGCAGTCCAAGCTCAGCAGTAAGGAGCTCGATGCGTTTTGAGAAACTTGAAGAAGGAGCAATATAGGGGTGATGCTGCCGGATTGTGGTACACGTAGGGGAGGTGGGGCGAGCAAGAACATGGCAATAAAATTCGAGGTCAATTTGTTCTTGTTGCAGGGCAAGACTAGGCTCACCAGTTTCACAAAGAAGACTGACAATAGGGGAGGAGCGGAAAGCTCCAGTACAAGCGCGAAGGGCGGCATTATGAACTGGTTCCAGCGTCTTGAGGATATTTGGTTTTGCGGAGCCATAGATCA
>SDVV010004883.1:0-19750 GCA_016164225.1 Gammarus roeselii
TGCCAACTCCGCCCATTCGCTTCCAAGAGTTCCAAGCCACGACCCAGCACACTCGCGTTCACCTCCCTGACCACTCCATCCATATAGAGGTTGAACAGCCAGGGAGACATCACGCAGCCTTGTCTCAGTCCCACTTTCACTGTGAACCAATCACTCACCTCGCTCCCCACTCTGACACATGCTCGGCTGTCAGCATAGAAACTCTGCACTGCTTTCAACAGATGTCCGCCCACTCCATACAAACGCAACACCCTCCACAGCGCTTTCCTGTCAATTCTGTCGTATGCCTTCTCCAGATCCATGAAGGCCCAGAACACATCCTTTCCTTTGGCAAGGTACTTCTCACATACCTGTCTCACTGCAAATATCTGATCGGTACACCCTCTACCACTCCTAAAGCCACACTGTTCCTCTCCAATTGCGCAGTCCGTACTGTCTCTGTTTTCGATATGAAATATTTGAGGAGCATGGCTGGCGGGACGCTAAGAGACAAGATCAATAACTACGTTGATCGAATTTGAACGGGGACAATGAAGAAGATTGAGGACAGTGTAGGTTCACGAGTTCCGAGATGGTTCGGGCATATGGTGATAATGGATGAAGGAGGGTTGTTGGAGAGTTTTGGCGGAGGGGAGTGGACGTAGGTCTAGAGGTAGACCGAAATTTGGGTGGGTGAGAGATGTGAAGCAGACGTTGAGATGGAGAGATATGCGTGTGGATGTAACGAGAGATTGTGAAATAAATAAGAGCGAGTGGAGAATGGTTGTGAAGAGTGGATTTTTTTTATGGTGCCCTGATGTGCTTTCACGCCGTTGGCATCTCATGTTGAACCGGGATGGTCGTAGGTAGTGGAGGGGGCCCGATCACTACGACGCTGCAGGGGTGAACAAGTCACACTGTCGGGCCCTGCTGCTGACACAGACCTCAGACCGCACTCATGACCAAGAGTGTGTGTTTCGGGATCTTCCGGCCGGACCCTTTAGAGGAAAAGGACTAAGTTGTGTGAGTGTACAAGTAGAATGTGATGTACGCCTTGCCGTAGGCCACCATTCTTCATGGGGGATTCGGCCTAGTGTCTGTATTTGTATGCTAGCTGTTCTCATGCATGAGATTCCCTACACTCAGTGTAGTTCTCATGCATGGTTTCCCGTTTACCATCTCACCTTCCATCATGCCCTACGGCAAGAGCGAATCGTGTGGTCTCCGGAGCAAGGTGGGCTGAGTGTTAGCCTCCTCACTGGCACCCGAGGAGTGCTGGAACCATTTTACCTCAGCACCTCTGGGGAGGAATGTACGTTTCATCACTCTCGTGCCAATTAATAACTGAGAACACTGTAGATGGCACAGGTTGGTCCTTTACTGGTGCTGGGACTTGAACCATGTTTGCTTGCCTCAAACGTGGTCGTGTAACGTTCATTAAAATTTGTAAAGCCGATCTAGAGGTCAAGTGTGAGCCACCCTGGCCCATGGCGTGAACCGAAGGTCTGATGAAGGGAAGGAACAAACCTCATCAAGAGCGGCCAGTATCCCCTCCAGAGTAACTAGGACCAGGATACCAACAGCAAAGAGCGCCCGCGTCTCCAAGACAAACAGTGCCATCTCAGCCGATGACAAACGAACCAATGACCACATCGTTCGCGGAGTTGACCAAAAGCATGCACAAAAAGCAGAATTTTTTAAAGCGAGCAACCGGTCTTTCCGAGTAGGAAACTGAAAACTTCAACACAGAATCCAGCGCAATCGACGAAAAACTATCAAGACTCGAGTTTAATATCAAACCTATATCATTGAATCAACGAACGCGTGAACAACCGACAAACCAATGAACCCTCAACTCATGCATGTACCTCCACCTCCGATGACAACTTCAACTACTCTCTACCCCAAAAGCACCCCAACCGAGTTGCATGAGCTGCAAGGAAGATACAGTTTGCCTCATTTCATAAACACAGCCTGTTCAACAACGGTCCCAACTTTCTCGCCCGAACATTCGAAAATTACATTCGACGCCAAGGGCCAACCGGATATTTGTCCGTGCACTCAACGAAAATAAGGGGCTCCATCACAGGCCGTCCAGTCTTAAACATCACCACCAGCGGCAACGAAAGCTTTATCATTAAAGTAGATACAAAACTTCAAACGACACTCTACTCTCCAAGACCAGAATATGCCAGAAGTCGAGCACAAACATACCTCATCCAACTTCCTCTATGAGTTCAGGCCTAATTTACATTGAGAATCTCCCGGAGTTGAAAGTTGACAAGTGCATCACCGGACTCGTTCGATACGAGGAATGTGTGGATGAAGCATAAATCGCAGAATTCACAACATCAAGAAGAAACACCACCACGGCCCTCTAGATGAAATTCAACTGCTATACCCCACCAAACTACATTGACATACCCCTCACACGCGAGCAGAGAGTATCATGGTAAGCTATGTTGCTTACACTGCTCGCAAGACGACCATGACAGTCAGATGATGTCCAGTCGTGCCCATCCCAAGAATCCCTCTGCTTCTACTGCATAAACGGCCACCCCACAGGATACAAACACTGCCTCCCCCAAAGAAATGAAAAGAGAAACTCCAATTCCAGATAGACCACAAGGTCATGCGACAAGAAGCTTTAGCCTCGATGCTCTCCATCCAGGTGAGAAGAGATGCATCATTCCTTACTCGCTTTCTCACAACGCTCATAGATAGCGGTGCAAGCAGATTTGTTCCCTCAACGATTCCATTCATTATGATGAACTCCCTCTTGCAATAACTTGACGGTAAACCATAAACTGTCCGCCAACAGGGTTTGAAGTATCTAGCCCACGCCGTAAAACTCGAACAAATTAACGCTATACAAAGAACTACCTACCTCGGCAAACACCAAGTAACCGTGGAATTACATCCGTCCTTCACTGATATCAAAGAAATTACATACACTAACAGCTACATCCCCACAACTGATGTGGGTGATTTTGCAGCAGGTTTCTCTAGCAATATGGATCAAATCACAAAACTATCAGTCCACCGTATACCAAATCACCTTCTCAAAACCTGACTTACCGGAATTCATAGCAATCCCGGGTGAAAAGGGTAAAAAACTACTGACCTAGTTGCGACATGGCCTGCAATGTGCAAACTTGCATTGAATACGACCACGTCATCAAATATTGCATGCCGTGCATACCTCAACGTTGGAAGGATTGCGCCGGCGAGCACGACAGGAAGGTCTGTGAAGCCTCTCAACCCACGTGCTTCCATCGCTCGTGCCTCCATGAGGCAGGCGCCGCGATTGCCAAAAGCCCAGGGACCAAAAATAAATGACTATCCTACAAAACGCAGAGTCACGTGTAACAAGCCATTCACATCTGTCACGACGAAAACAAACTCACCTTGATTATGTCAAAGCAGTTAAATCTACAAGTAAACCCAACTCTTCAGACAATATACACACAGTAACACAACCCAATAACAAGACCTTAACACTCCTTCATAGCAGTAACACCATTGCACCCAGCCCAGCGACCGCCCTCGTGATAGAGGCCAGTGGCTCAAGCAATGAACCCACTGGTGTCCAGGAGGACAAAGATGGACGATTCCATCTTCGTCGACCACACAGTGAGGTCCACTAACACAGAAGCGAAAAGCAAAGAGATGGTCTCCAACGCCTACCCGTCACAAAGCAAAGAGATCAGCAACAGCCCACGAACAACAGCTCGTCAAGATCAGAACGTGAAACGACCTCTACCCGCCTTAACCGAGGCCTCACCCAGCGAAAACCAAAGTGAGGAATTCAACCCCCATTTGCATGCCCGACTCCAGAATATTTCGCCAGCAAAAACGAGCATCGCCTGCTTGAGGATGCATTGAAAATCTTCAACGGAGAACTCCTACCCGAAATCGTTAAACAACAATGCACCTTAGCTGGCTCAAATAACCCACAGACTATACAGCGAACCATACAGTTTAAAAAGCCTTTCACATGAGAACGCAGTAATTCCAGCAAACCACATCCTACAGAAAGCGCAGGCTCCCGTGAACGCTTTCGATCTAGAACCTCTGACCAAACTCAATGCCACGAACACCACGAAAGTACTTACAAACCACGCGACCATTCCAGATCATCAAGGTCTTTGCGTTAACCGCGTTCGGAATGGACAACAGCACAACACTTCTGTGCAACTGCCAGGGACTTAGAAACAAGAATGACGAATTACTGTCCCTAATCTTCACCCATAAACTTATGGCGATTAGCCTCTAAGATATAAAATTCCGAGAGACTACCACCTTCACAATTCCTCAATATGTCATACATCGCCGCGAAGGCCACTAAGATGTGACTGCACACGGCGGAGTGGCACTCATGATCCCTCAAAACGTACCTCACCACTCACTTTCCTTGAGGACGGAACTCCAAGCTATCGCTGTGAAGATATGCAAGACCAATAACCGTGAAATCTAACTACTAGTCACGAGGGCACGATCTCTCTGATTCACTTACGACCGAACTACTTAACCGATTGCCCTCTCCCGTACTCCTTCTCGTAGACTTCAAATGCTACCACGAAATATAGAGATGAGTGAGAACAGACCCCAAGGTAGTGATAAAGGCCAACACTATAGACACTCACAACCTAGTTATCTTCAATGACTGTCAACCTACCCGAATCACCGACCAAAGGGAAACTGCTATCGATTGAGCCATATGCTCCCCCAAACAAGCACCCCAACTCGTTTAGGGAGTCTTGCCTTCAACACTTGACAGTGACCACAACCAGGTCATCATATCACTCCTTACCGAAGGAACAAACAATCCCTCCGCACAAGAACTTCGATTCAACTACCGGAAAGCCAGCTGGGAGCGATACTCTGCACATATCGATCGCGTGGCACGATATAGATGGCATCCCCGACGACATCTTAAAACACAACCTCGTCATCCATTATACGAGAAATTTCAAAGTACAGCTGCCTCATGATGCATCCCTCAATATTCACCTTCCCTTTTTTCTGAAACCGTGGTTGTGCCCGGAGGTGCAAGAAGCCAGAAACATCCGGGAAAGGCTGTAGCTACATAGCCTTTCGTCGCGCACGGTCCCGCAGGAACCAAATAGCGTTGAAAAGGGCTTCTGCCGAATTCCTCTAACTTACACAGATACAGACGCTAGGCCGAAATCCCACAGCAAGGGAGGTGGCCAATGGCAAGGCGCAACTCACACTCTCATACACTCACCCTCGCACGCCTTAGCTCTTTTGCGCTAAAGGATCCAGCCGGGGACCCCAACAATACACCCTCCAGGTCGTGAGTGCTGTTTGAGGTCCGTGTCAGCAGCAGGGCCCGACAGCGTGACTGGATTAGCCCTGCTGCGTCACGATGACCGGCCTCCCCCCGCCCACGACCATCCGTCTCTCAACGATATGCCTAGGGCGGGAAAGCACATCAGGGCAGCGTCAAAACTCATCCGTTCACTATCATTCTCCACGGACGCCTATCCAGTGCACCCTCTCTCGCTACCTCCACACTCACGTCTCTCCTTCCTAACGCCTGCTTCACACCATCCATCCACTCAAACTTCGGTCTCTCTCTAGGCCTACGTCCACTCGCCTCTGACTTCAACCCCTTTTTCACAAATCTCCCTTCATCCATCCTCACCACTTTGTCCTCTGACTTCTTCACCGTCCCTGTTCTGATGCGAACCACGTCGTTAGTGAACCCCAAGTTTCAGCTCCGTACAGCACAGTTGGCACAACGACACCCTCATACAGCCCCCTCTTTGCTTCCATCCCCAACGCCCTGCAGCTCATTACGCTCTTCAGTGCACCCAACACTTCACACCCCTCCTTTACTCGCGACTTCACCTCAGTTTCCACTAATGCAGTCTTCTCCACATGTTAGCCCAGATACTTAAAACACTGAACTTCTTCCAACAACTCTCCATTTAGGATGACACTAATTCTGCTCGCATCGACAGTCCTCGAGCATCTCATTACTTCACTTTTACCCACGTTCACTCGAAGTTTCCTCCTCTCACACACTCTACCAATCTCAGACATTAGCTTACATAGCTTCTCCTCTGAATCCGCAACCGGGGCCGTATCATCCGCAAATAGCAACTGGCTCAGCTGCCAACTCCGCCCATCCGCTTCCAATAGCTCCAAGTCACGACTCAGCACACTCGCGTTCACCTCCCTGACCGCTCCATCCATATTGATATTGAACTGCCAGGGAGACATTACACAGCCTTGTCTCAGTCCCACTTTCACTGAGAACCAATCACTCATCTCGCTTCCCACTCTGACACTTGCTCGGCTGCGAACATAGAAACTTCGCACCGCTTTCAACATACAAACGCAACACTCATACAAACGCAACACCTTCAACAGCGCTTCTCTGTCAATCCTGTCGTATGCCTTCTCCAGATCCATGAAAGCCCAGAACACGTCTTTTCCCTTTACTAGGTACTTTTCACATACCTGTCTCACTGACAAAAATATGATCGGCGCACTCTCTACCACTCCTAAAACCACACTGTTCCTCTCCAATTGCGCAGTCCGTACAATCTCTAATTCTTTTGATCAGCACTCTCCCGTACAACTTACCAACCACACTTGACAGACTGATACCTCTCGAGTTGCAGCATTAATTTTCATCTCCTTTGCCCTTATATAGCGGAACAATGCAGGCACTTCGCCACTCAATCGGTACCACGCCTGCCACAAAACACAAGTTCAGTAACATCACAAGCTATTCGACAATCGTTACTCCACTTTTTTTCAGTCACTCGGTCGCAACGCCATCTAAACCATGGGCTTTCCCTGCTTTCATCACCTCCACCACCTGTTGCACCTCTACCTTGGTAATATCCGTCACAAGTCACTCCCATAACTGGCATCCAAACACCACCACCCACTGCAACAATGTCAGCCTCTCTGTCATCCTCGACAGTCAACAACTCATCAAAATACTCGGCCCACCTCTTCCGTACATCACCACTTTCCATCAACAACTCGTCGTTTTAATCTTTTACCACTTTCTCCTTTCCGGTCTCTCCCATTTTGACCTTCTTCAACTTTTTCTAGAACATCTTTTTGCTCACTTCAAAATTCTGGCTCAACCGTCTGCCCCACCTGGCATCAGCGTCTCTTTTGGCTCTCCTCACCACCCCCTTCACCTCGTTTCTCCTCTCTTTATAGCCTTCATATGCCACCACAGACTTCACCTGCAACCACTCCTCAAACGCTCCTCTTTTCCGTGCCACCGCCAGTTTACCCTCATCGTTCCACCACTCGCAACCTTTCTTTCTGCACTCGCCCTCACGGCGCGCACCGCACACATTTTTCGCACATTTCAGGAACGCATCTCATAACGTCTCCCATTCTTCCTCCACATCTCTCAGGTCCTGTCCTCTCACGTTGTCATATTTTTCTCTCAACGCCTGTTGGAACTCCTCAGCTCTGCTTCTCACATTCAGTTCACTCACTTTCACTACCTCTCTTCCTCCTCCCACTCTTTTGTTGCCCTTCCACCTCTGCTCCACTCACAATCTAGCTACCACCAGATACTCAGATACTCCTCCACCCTCATCTCTCAACACCCGTACATCCAGCAGCCTCCCCACCACTTTCCTCGATATCAGCACTAAATCCATCAGCGCTCTCTCCACCACTGCACCATCAGCCATCCTTACTCACGTGTACTTGTGGATATCTCGCTTCTTGAACAAACTGTTCTCGACCACCAACTCCTGCTCCATATACAGACCTATCAGGTTTTCTTCACTTGTCATTTCTACCGGGAACGCCATACCTTCCTATCACATTTTCCACCACTGCATCTACAACTCTCGCATTAAGGTCACCCAGTACAACTACATTGAATTGTCCTCCAAAACTCTCAATACACTCACTCAGGTCAGTCCAGAATTGCTCCCTTTCTTCCTCACTGTTCTCGCAACCTGGACCATATGCACTCACGAATACCCATCTTTTTACGCCTAACTTAACTTTCACCCACATCAATCTCGAGGATACCTCTCTCCACTCGGTAGCGCTACTAGCTATTCGATTGCTCTGCATCAAAACCACACCTTCTCGTGCCCAACCTTTCTCCACACCGGTCTTTCTTCCACATACCTTTCAATTTTGTCTCACTCAGCGCCAACACATCAAACTTCCTCCTCACAAACATCTCACCAATCTCCCTCCTCTTTACATCATTCTTACTACAGCCACGCACATTCAGCGACCCTAACAATAGGGTTCGGAGAGGCATGAGCCTCTCCTCCCCCCGCTCGTCTTAGAAGAAGGGTTTTACAGATAATGGGATTCCTAGCCCCTTTGCCCCACATCTTTTAGTCTCCTTTTACGACACGCAGGGGATACGGTAGCACGATTCTACTAACGGCTACGAGGCGCCCTTTTAGTCGCCTTCTACGACACGCGGTGGATATGGTAGCAAGATTCTAGCGTCCCGGCTACAAGGCTAACTTGAAGTGGGCAAATTAGTCAACACTCAACCGAAACACTCACTCTCTCTAGTGTGGGAAAAAATTTGACGACCTATCCGCAGCCTTTCAGACGGAAGCACCATTTATTCTTCCTACGCAGAAATGACTGGTAAACGAGCACAGACTGTTAGCCGGATATCGCTCTCAGTAAACTACATGTGTGCGTTCCTACTGTAAAAAAATGAAAGAAAGTAAACGCATCGACTTTTCACTTAAATTAAGGATTCTACAACTAACGCGCCCCAAGGGAGAGCCCATTATCACTCACGTTGAGGCTCTAGGCACGCCGCTTGTAACATTACCCCAGGGGGAGGAAGTTCAGTCAAGTACAACTCGCTGCCGTCAGTCCGTAAACCAGCATTTTATCCAGTTGTTGAGCTCGCCTCGAATACCGATGCTGTGCAATTTACTAACTAGGTGCTTGTGGGGGCTTTATCAAAAGGCCTTTTAAAAGTCAAGGTAAATGATATCGATTGGAGATTTTGTGTCGTGTGTTTCAATTATATTTTTGAGAAAAAGTAGCATGTTCGTAAGACAGGAACGGTTGTCTGAAGCCATGCTGAGAATCGCCCATCAGTTCGTTTGATTCTAAGAATTCTGTGATTTCATCCGTAATCAAACTTTCCATCAAGTTGACAATGACTGAGGTGAGACTAATTGGACGGTAATTGCCGGAACACTTTTTGTCTTTTTTTTTAAATCGGGGGTAACATTGACTTCTTTCAATTTAGAGGGGCAGGTGCTATTTGTGAGAGATTAGGTGAAATGTTTGACAAATGTTTGGCGATCTCGTTATAGTCTCTTTTAGAATTCTAGGATGAACTTGGTCTGGACCTGGAGATTTTGTGACTTTCAATTTATCTATATATTTAATAACTTCGGCGGGTGAAAAGTTCAGTGCTGAGGGCTTCAATTCGTCTCTCCGCTAGGATATCCTCAGGATTAGTGATATCCTGATTCTCAAACGTAAAAACAGAACATGAGTATTGATTAAGTAGGACACTCTCACTCATTTTGGTGTCGTCCGTTTCTAGTTCACCAACATCTTTCTCGAGAGGACCAATTACAGATCTTGATTTTTTTACCTCGAAATATAACCAAAAAACTGTTTAGGATTAGTTTCGGCATTGGCGGCAATTTCATTTTCAGAGTCGTTCTTCTTACGTTCCAGGACCCTTTTTAGATCTCTACTGCTGATGTTGTATTCATTTTTTGCTATGTCGTCATGTGGATGTATCTTTTTTTATCGAGTGCTTGGCTTTCTTTCGTGACTGTTGTTGTGGATGGATGATAATTAATCATATAGATAATTAACACTTTATTTTAGTTTAATATTATTTCGGATCAACAGACCTTGGACCGCACTCGTGACCCAGAATGTGTGTTACGGGGTTACCGGCCGGACCCTTTAGCACTAAGGGGCTAAGTTGTGTGAGTGTGAGCGCATGAGGGTTTGAGGTGCGCCTTGTTGTCGGCCACCCCCCTTTCTGTAGGATGCGGCCTAGTGTCTGTATCTGTATCATTTCATGTCTCGTGGACTTATTCATATGTGCCCTTTTTTCATGGCCTCCCGCTACACTGCTCCCCACCCGTTCAACATCAGGGTGGGGGAGAGAGATGAGGTCCCACGATGGTTACAGAACCAAGGGGATGCTCTGCAGCACACAAAAACCTTTTTGGGGCCTGTGTGACTGGAGAGTTACACACGGGAGTCCCCCCTGGGGGGAATCCAGGAGGGTCACTTCAATGCAAATTGAAGGATGAGCAGAGATTGCCTCTTTGGATCTCTAGTTCCTTGTGACTCCTTGTAACTGTGCTCTATGGAGCTGAGACTTGGAGAGTGAGAGCAGAGAAGAGAAGAAGGCTGAATGTTTTCGAGATAAATGTTAGAGAAGCATGGCTGGAGTAACGCTGGGAGACCGGATCACCAACGACATGGTTCGAATCAGAACAGGGATGGTGAAGAAGTTGTAGGACCGAGTAGATTCACGTGTTCTGAGAACGTTTGGGCACATGGAGAGGATGGATGAAGGAGATTGGTAAAAAGGGTGATGAATGCGGAGGCGAGTGGTCGCAGGCCTAGAGGTAGACCCAAGTTTGGGTGGATGGATGGTGTGAAGCAGGCGTTAGAAAGGAGAGACATGAATGTGGAAGATGCAAGAGAGCGTGCAATCAACAGGCATGAGGGGAGAATAGTTGTGAATGGTTGATTCTGACGCTGCTCTGATGTGCTTTCCCGCTGTTGGCATCCCGTTGTCGGGATGGTCGTGGGTAGGGGGGACCCGGTCATTATGACGCGGTGGGGGTAAACCAGTGAAAACTGTCGGGCCCTGCTGCTGACAACGGATCTTCGGACCGCACTTGCGACCCACAGTGTATGTTGCGGGGTTACCGACCGGACCCTTTAGCATAAAAGGGCTAAGTTGTCTGAGTGCGAGGGTGTGAGGTGTGCCTTGTCGTCGGCCACCCCCCTTTCTGGGGGAATGCGGCCTAGTGACTGTATCTGTGTGATTTGTTCGAGAGTTCCTGTTAGTGATTTTGTGAATACGCGTTTTTCAGAGTCCGTGCTCGGTCGCGCGTGCGTGGACTATGTATAATTTTTGATCTTAACCGCGCAACTATGAACTGTGTTGTGCGTTGCGGTTGGAGTTAATCTGATCCGTGAAGCCGTGGACCTTGCACAAATTTTGACGCTACTATCTGTGCGTACGTATTACTCTTGAGGTTCTGAGGGGTTGGAGGCGGGGATTCGTTTCGTATGAGTCTTTATCTTGCCTGAATAAAGGAATTTTACTGTAACTGAACTTAACAGCGTAGCTGTAAACATTGTCTTGCAATGCTGTCGGAGCTTACTTTGCCTCTGAAGCCGTAACTCTTGTACGAATCTCGATGATGCTACCTGCACGCACTGGCGTGCATACAAGTAACTCTTAAAGTTCTAAATGATTGAAAGCGGAGATCCGTTTCGTCTAAACTTTTTTTCTTGTGCTCACCGGCGTGCGTCTGACACGACTAAAAATTTCAAAATGTTCTAACTTTGACAACGTTGCTTTTTTCGCGCGCCGAGGCGTGCGAGTCTTCTAGAATCCATGATTGTCGAGCCCTACGTGGGAGCCTCTTTTGACTCCGGTGGAAACGAGGCTTAAAGCTAATCTTTCGTGACTGAAGACGCAGCAATTCTGCTCTCCAGTACTTAGGCTGATTGACTGCTGTTAGCCTGTTTTTGACCGAGATATGCTCGTATTCGATATTTTTATGCGCAGTCAGGAAATTGTTAAGCCATTGATTGACGATTTGTCCTAGGGTTATGTCTGCTGACTCCATTGACTCTCTTAAGCCATCAAAGTTTGCTAATTTACAATTCGGGACTTTTTCGCAGTTTGTTGACGTGTTCGACTTGAACACTTTAAAAAAACGTATACAGTTTTGGTAGTTAGTTCCGAGTGGTTCGCCCACTCCGACGTTCGTGACACGAGAGTCGCTTGCACTAAATAAGAGCTTAGGAGTATTGCTATTTCACTATTTGGGTCATGAATTTATGTCTGCAAAATCAATCGGACGTTGGTCAGTGGGAGTGCATTCGTTAGTCTCTCAATCAATGTCAGGGATATTAAAGTCTCCAAGCACAATACTGTGTTGTGTTGCCACGGCATCGACGAGGGTGTAGTAAAGGTCGATGTCATTTGCAACCTTGCTTTTTGCGGGTCGATAGACGAGGGTCATTTGACATTTTATATGTTTACCGACCACTTGGACTGATTCTATGTCGTGTCAGTTGTTGAAAATAGTGGCTTCTAATATTTGCAGTGTTTTTCATGAGAAACGGCATTCCTCCGCCCTCTCGGCCTTGTCTATCTTTGTGAAATAGTGAGTAACCAGGGAGAGTAAATTCGTCTAAATAATGCCTGGTGTTCAATTTCATCTACGATTCCGTGATTTCAATTATGTCGATGCATTCATTCATTGCAAGGATACCTAATTCGTCGATTTTGTCCCGGAGACTTCTAGCGTTCAATCAGTAACATTTGAGAGTACCGTTAGTAACCGGATTTTCTTGACTTAATTTCCTTCTACTATAAAGCCTTGTGTCGGAGTAAAGACTATCTTTTTTGTTTACTGGGTTGTATTAGCGGTGCGGAGACTATTGCCTCCAACTCGGACTGGAGTGATGACATGAACTTTTTTTCTAGGACCTGCGGTGATGTTTTGATGGGCTCTTGTATTTGTTGTGTATCTAGTGTTCAAGCGGGCGGAGGCTGTTGGGTCATTTCGTCGGGTACTGATGGCAGAGTTGTGGGTAGGATATCGAGCACGTTTCTTGACTTCATTTCGGTGACAAGACTAGCGCCAATATTTTTAATGAAGTTATCGATGTCCATTCATGTCTATGCGAGCCTTGTTGGTGATTCTATTAACGTTATAGTACTTCGGGTCAATCCTCGTTTCCCAATGATGGGAGAAGATAATTTTCTGTGCTTTGCAGAAAGTTACTAGGCGATTGTTAAGAAAAATTATCTTGCTCAACTTGTATCTGCTTTGGTTCGGATGGGGCAAGATGCCAGTGACGTGTATGTTCTCTTGTGAACCTATGACATTCCTTAACATGGTTTTGTACCTTTTCCATGCCGATTCTGTCTGTGACACGTCTTCAGCTCTGACTTGAATTTTAATTCGTTTAGAAGAAGGTATCTTTTCCTTTTCGATTGTGCCTTCAATTTCGTCGATTTTCATGTCTGTTTTGTTGAGTGTTTTCAGTTGAATTTTCCCTTTTCGTTGATTTGAGGGAGGTGACATTGTTATTACCAATCACTAAAGTTTCCTCTGTATTCTGCGAGTCCATTTTATCGGGCAATACGTCAAAACGGTTATGTATGTCGGGTCGAATGTGGTGAAATAGTGGCCGAAAGTGTGGTGCATTATCACAGCGTCACTGCCTCTTGCTTACTACCGTAGTGTACGATGCCTCGCTATCTTTAATGAATTTTCTGTCGATTTGATGCGGTTGTTTGTCTTTTGTCTACAGCTGTAAGCTTCTTAGCCAATACAGAGTCGAGGTGCACTTGAAGTTCTTTTACTTTATTTAGGGTAGCCTTGGCAGTTTTTTTTACATCTGCTATTTCACTGTTCATCAGATCTTTGAATTCGTGGAATTATTTCAACTTATTTTCCAATTTTGATTCAACAGCTAGCAGCTGGGTATCCGTATTGATTGTGGCAGTGTTGGACGAGTCATTGGAGGCATGACTGAATTGTGCTCTCAGTTGTTTGATTTCCTCCGCCTGTTGTTTAATTTCCTCTGCCTGTTGACACAGTTTTTAGCGCTCTGCCACCATATGAGGTGGTTTGTTTTGTGTGGTGGGAGGCATGGCTGAATTGTGCTTTCAGTTGTTTGGTTTCCTCTGCCTTTTGTTTAATTTCCTCTGCCTGTTGACACAGTTTGCAGCGCGCTGCCACTATGTGAGGGGGCTTGTTGTGTCTGGTGGTTGGATTAATAGTGCTTCTTACCTTGTTACCTTGCTGATAAGGAAGATTGGAGGTGGTTCGTTCGGCATAGACCCGTGTGGAAAATCGTAGGGGTGTTGGAGGTGCTGGATAAAAATTGACGGTATATTTTAAAAAACTGTTCTATTAAGCTAGATGAAAAAAATTCATGCCTAATGTTGAAAGATATTTTAAAGTCTAACCTGCCTGCCTTTATCAGTATGCTTGTGTGTTATTGTTATTCAAATAATCAGTATTTTCAAATGAAACCGGGTTGCAGTAACAAAATCAGAGTGAATTTGGAGTGGGCAGTATCATTGCCCTTAACTCTGAAACCATAAACCACGCAGACACCATTTGATCAAGAAAGATCATGTCCAAATTATGTTGCCAGTTTACTTGTTGAGGAATTTGTACCGAAAAATATCTAAAATAAATTCAATACCCTAAAATCTATCCCGCCATAAGATGTAACTTGCACTAGAATTAAAATCAAATCGATGAACGGGAGCACTACTGCCAAAGTTCAACAACAAGAATATATAGAATTTTTGTATCTGTTATTACCCCAGTTCCATTAGAATAAAAAAGTAATAGCAGGTTGAACAAAATTATTTGTCTATGTGACATTTGCATCCATCATAATCAAGTGAAAACTTCTGTGACTTGAAAACCATGAGCAACTGTATAAGCTATTCTCTCTCTAAGGGTGCCCTCACGCCTCTCCCTCCTCCCCCGCGGCCCTACAACCGTTGTCAGAGCCGATCGTCCCCTACACCTCAACCGTATTCTAAGATGTTACTTGTGATTATGCTTTTCAACACTGTCAAATGTGGCCGGTTCTCTGTAACAAAACCACAAGTATTTTGTGTCTGGTAGTATCATTGTATTGTACCACTTATCATCTTGCAGCTTAGAAGTAGCTATTATAACGACAAAACGCAAGTGAAGGAATAATGTAGGGCATAATTAGCTGTGGGAAGGGGTAGGGGGATCTGTTGCAAAAGGGATCTGAAACGCAAGTGAAGGAATATGATAAGGCTTGATTAGCGGTGGGGAGGGGGTCAGTCGCATAGGGACGCCAAAACGCAAATGTAAAGGAATAAGATATGGGCTCCAAAACGTTCCCAAGACAGGGTATAATATATCAGTGTCATTTAGTAAATCTCATCTCAATATGTACTCCTCATGTTACGAATTTTTGACGGGTTGTTAAATGGTTTGTTTGCAAGAAATGATGGTACATATTAGGATGGCCGTTAGTGCAGGAAACATTTTAATAGGTTACTTTTATGTCGTATTATATAGTTCTACAGCCCCCCCTGTTATTTCAATGCCTTTTTATTGCTCGCACTTTTTGTTATGTATGACTCATTTGCAAAGAAACTTCTACTGCTCAAACCTGCTTTATTTAGGGTTATTCCTAATCGATGTAGTTATGCAAGAAGTGGTGGCCTAATACATATTACCATGGTTTGTTAGTGTAAGATACATTTGAATATAAGCTTTTATAACGATTCTATTTAGTTTTCAATGGTTATTACCCATTCATTATGTTATGTATTCGATGTTGTTACCGTAGGATATCGTTATCATACTTAGGTTTGTCATCTTTCTCTTTATTAGTGAGCCTTGTAGTATGTGCGTGGTATTTTATAGCACGATCGAGATTGTTTGATCAAATCCATCCTTCTAAGCATCTCCTGTAGTCCAAATGCAAGTGGCACTCAAGGACCTTTATATCCATCAATGTTACATAAAGATCTTATGTCATCTCACACCTCTCGGAGAATAAGGTCAGGGGCACGGCCTGAAATACGGTTGGCTTACGGAGCGGTTACGGCTGCTTACAGACGGACAAGGTTTGGATATACATTGGCAAGGTTTATGTTGTGAACATTTTTTCCATTGTATTGTATTTGATATGTATTGTATTTATATATGTTTTTTCTTCATTATATGGTTGTACAGATGTACGCTTGGTTCCTTTCAGCTGCTCATTATATATATTTATACGGTTCAGGTATGAATAGTGCTATAATAAATTTCTGGTGGGGTGAAGGGATCCCCTAGGCAAAAAGTTGGATGCGCTTCTGGAAAATTAGGTAAGTTTGCTCTTATCAGTTCTTCGTCTTACCAGTTATTTCCAGGGGGACGTTTGCCATGTTTGAGTGTATATATGGTTACATATTTTATGTCGGAATTATAATTCTATTTACTTTTCTGTACATATGTTTGTATTCTTATCTTGTTTGTGTATAATTGACTTATTCGGAAGTTGGTTGGATGCTTGATATTGAATTTAGGGAATGTTTTGTGTATTTTTTCCCAGTCGTCATTTCATATATACATAATATCTATAGGTAGTTGGCAATTGATATAGATACATGGTTTCATAGGATCATTTACAATTTTTTTTTTTATTTAGGGTTGGTTGCGGTACGTTTCAAAGGCGTTATTCTGTGGGCAATCAAACATGTTCAAGTTTTATTAGCTAGCTACATGGTTTCATTCACTGATAGTAGATACACCATATGTCTTTCAGTTTTGTGTGTTCTCTGTACAGTTTCCATCTTCAATGCAAGGTATTGGGTTTTTATACAATCATCTGAATATTACATTTGTATCTGCAATGTAGAACATTATTCCAGGTATAATTTAGTTACAAGTTGTATATTTCTAGTATTCTATATATCTTCTTCATCCTGGCAACATTTGACGTGGATATTATAGATAGCTATAGAATATTTGATTTAATACAAACTCGAGCCTGCTGTTAGGGTATTGTATGTTTATTGTAGGACCATTCCTCAATATTTAGGAGGAGTTAGAGATTCCTCTATGTTAAAGCTCGTTGTGTTTTTGCCCATTTGTGTAATATGACCAATTTCCTATAATGGATATCATAATGAATTACATTTTTGATGTGAATTAGAGCAGAGCAGAGTAGAGAATCTTTTTTGGCTATTTTTATAGTTGTTGTTCTTGTTGTATGATTTTTTCCACAATAATCATAATAATGTATGTTTAAGAGGTGTAAGTCCGTATTGCATCTGTGTAGAATTTCGTCATTGAACCCTAGCATGTGTATAGTGTAGCGTTTTAGAAGACGATTTACTGGGTGGATGAGTCATGGTGTAGAGGTGGTTTGCGCATTTCAATGCAAGTCATGTTGCATATCAGCAATTTCTTCTTCGTACAAGGGATGTTTTGTGGGGTGGGGTTGTTGGAGAAGGCCATGTATTTAGGCAGAGGATATTGCTGCATTTTTCCTCCTCAATATCAGTCATACCTTTAAACTGGACTAATATCTATCGCATTTCAATACTACCCATACAGTATTGCAACTTTGTTACATGTCTTGTTGTATATATGCATTCAATGCTTGTCATTAGAGTTAAATTTAGGATATTGCAAACAAAGATTTGAGATTTTTTATTGCTAGTAGATTTATAACATTTTTATATATATAGTAGATCACATGGGTTTATCATTTATACGAGAACATAACTATTCACTCCAAAAATCGACACAAGCAACTGTACAAAACATAAGTAATGACTTCGCCCGCCCTCTCTGGTCTTATCTTGAGCCTCGGTATCAGTGGCACTCCACGAATTCTTTATCAATGTTGAGCAATAGTTCTCACCTGGATCGGTCGGCTCATCATATTGGTGTAGGTATTAACATCTAGGTTTGATTTTTTTCTCTGATCTATTGGGTTCTACACTAAAGCCCTTAGTACCTCCAATGCGGCACTAGGATATTGACGCTCCAACAAACGTACCCTGTAGACAACTACACAAAAACTGTGAAAAGAAAGAAGTATATATACATGATAGATATACATATAAAATAGTAATGAAAAAACAATGAAAATAATATATAAAAAAACTAACAAAACTTGAAAACCGAAAGAGAGGCTTTGGAACCTCTATAAATAATGCCTCCTTTTGGATGTTTCTCACCTTGGTTTCTCACCTTGGTTGCCCCAAGACCACCCCACACCCCAGCAAGGCCAGAGTGCAGAGCATGACAGGAGGCACAAATGCCACAGCACGCCAGACTGCAAAGACCGGCAAAACAATGGAGCGGAAAAAACTGGAAATTTGTGGTTGTGGTTGTAAGAGACCAAGACTTCTAGAGACTTGGGGCGCCTGGGAAGCGCATGAATGGACGAGTACTATCATCCCGGTAAAAATACCGAGCCACAGTGACTTGCATTCCCTCGAGTGGAAAACCCTTAGACAAGTGACAAATGCAATCGTACAATCGTAAGATCTACAGTCACCTGCATTCAAAGTGAGTTCTCTGTTGGGAGCAGAATCCACGATTCGAGTCGCCCGGCCTCTGGAGAGATCTTTTCGGCCGGTGGTGGTGCTAGGGTCCATGGACCTGAGTCACTGGTGGCAAACTAGGATGAAAAGTCCCAAGCAGAGGGATGACGCGGTGAAAGAACTGGGACTCTTTCAGGAGGCCCCCGCTCCCGGGCCTCCAAAAAATAACTTTTTGAGCGACAATATGGTGACGACAAAACGAGTGAACGACAAAGAGCGACAAAAAAGTCCAGCAAGTTCAGCGTACCAAAACAAAATAAAGATGCCAGCAAAGAAAGAAGAATCTGAAGCAAAGCAAACCAAGAGAGGAAAGGCACAGAAACCGCCTGTAAAAGATAGCAACACCAGCACCTTGTATGCCTCAAACGCAGCCCACACGATCTAGTCTCAAGATCAGGAACACTCAAACAACAGCAACAACAGTTAGAGTGGAGACAGAGGCGCAAACCCCTCAAAAGCAGTCCGGCCCAGCCAAAACAAAGCTTCAATGCTTTGTTTGTGGCACACAGAAATGGTGCACGGACTACAACGAGGCATGTTACGCAAAGCTTGGAGCAAGAAGCACGTGCCGCTTCTGCATGTGTGAAATGCAGAATAAAAAGCTGAAAGAGGAAAACTAGAACCTTGAACAGGACCGGCAAAACCTCAAGGCCACCCTCCAAAGCACTCCCAGAGCACCACAGCAAAACCCTGCAGCAACAGAGACAAAGCTGAGGGAATTAGAGAGGCTGGTGAAGGAACTCCGTAATGACCTCACAAAGCTGCAGGTGGTAGCAGCAGCGGAGGTTCCCCCCGCAGTAGAGAGGATCCCTCCCATAGTAGCGGAGGCCCTTCAAACACCAAGCAGGGACACCAGCCACAACAACAACAGCCTCAACAACACAAACAGCAGAAACAGGTCCCAGGCTGGCCCTCTCCGGAAGAGAAGGAAAACTGCTGAGGACTTCTTCCTCAGAGAGGAAGTCAGAAGCCACGCTCGAGGGAGCCCGCAAAATCTAACCACTAGCGGCGGAGCACCCAACAGCCAAAGAGGAGGGGAAGTGGCTAAACGGCAACAAAGCCAAAACCGCAGAGGGACTCCAGCAAAACTGAACCACCAGGAACCTACCCGGTGGGACTACCGGGGAAACCCGACTTGCGGAGAAAGACCCAGACCCCAACACGAAGGACAGGGAGGCCACCAACAGCAAAAAGGAGGCCCCCGACCTCAACCAAACACGAGCCAAGCAAGGCCACCCTGGTGGAACTACACCACCTCTACCCCCAGAGACCGAGGAAACCAGAAGAGAAACTGGAAAAACACTACTGGCTTCACATTGGTCTCTAACAGATCAAGGGCTCAGCCGGCTGCAAACCCAGAATTGCGCCTGCCAACCCAAAACAGGTACAGAGCTCTAGATGAGCCAGATACCCAAGCAACCAGTGCCCAGA
>SDVV010004884.1:0-19748 GCA_016164225.1 Gammarus roeselii
TGGAGCAACTCCCCAACGAGAAGTCGCAGGAGAAAAATTATGACATAACCTTTTGACATGTTGACCTGTTCATATTTATTAATGTTTCAGGCTAATTTTCCGCCACACATGATAGGTTGTGTTATTAATGTATAATTGTCAATGTTCATTTGCATGCACAGCCACACTAGGATTATATAAGACAACCGGTGGCTGATGCATTTAATTCAATTTGATTTCCTTAAAGTGAAATTTATTGCACTGATTAAAGTAAATAAGTCCCGTTTTCTTTTTTGTTTCTCAACCCTAGCTCATGGGCAAATAATTACGTTGAGTGCCCCACGTTGGGAACCTCACAGATAAAACGAATCCTCGCCTCCAAACATTTAAAACTTCAGGAGTAAAATGTACGCACGCTAGTGCGTACAGGTAACATCGCCATGACTAGTACATGGTTTACGGCTACACGGATTGAGCAACGCATTATAGTAAATTTTATTTATTCAAGCATGATAGACGAAATGAAACCCCCCGCCTCCAATCATTTAGAACTTCAGGAGTAATATGTACGCACGCCAGTGCATACATGCAGCATAGTCGAAACTGGTACAATCGGCCACATAGATAGAAGCCTTATTTTCAATTTCACGTTCCATCTAAACTCATTTAAATCAAATTTGATGTAGATAGGTAAGTTTTTATGGTTGCATGTTTACAGCCAAACGTTTTGAGGAAATGCAAATATGTGAATCCATACTATAAAACATACAATCTCGGTGCAGGGATGTCGTAAACAAAAGGTGATATTAGAAAATAAGGTCGCTACTAATATAACCGATAGTACAAGGCCTACGGCCACACGGACCAAGTCAGTTCCGACAGCAGTGCAACACATAAAACATTTCTGGCTAAAAAGGTGCCACGTGGGAGATAATCACATACCATTCTGCCTGCCGCATACAGGCAGACAGATTGGGTGCATGTAATAAAAATGGATATCACACGAAATAAAATATCATACCCTATGAGTGTAGCTACCATCAATAAAAAATGGGAGTCATAAGCTCCATAATGCATGAATCTTACTCACTTTAATTTGTATGTTTATGACCCAGAATTATGCATTCTGGATGTCTGATAGTTGCAAGAGATGTCACCCATTAAAAATGTTATTTACACTATATATATCTATACATAGGCATGTATCAATGTAGGGAGCTACTCAGGCCTAGAGATTGCTATCATGTGAGCAGAATACCAATTTGTAAATCCTATTATAGCCCCTGGCCGAGGAATTACCATAGCTAGTTGCAACTGTGCAATTGTATACGGTTGAAATCTTGCATCCAGGTATTTACAGGAGTGTCTTGCTGCAGAAATCTGCAACTGTATTTGTTAGTCTGTTCTACACTGGATATAGCATATTATTATTAAACAATGTTATTATCACCTGTCTTCTGTGGGGTGAAATCCAAGAAAAGCCTTGTTATTTAAGTTGCACTGGCCAAGGTAAATCTAGGCACACACTATCAATTTGTAAATCCTGCAACAGGAAATAATTAAATTTTTGGTGTCTTTCTTTGCCTCTGTGGCACAATTTCTTTTCCAACTAGTAGTTTACCACATTAAAACCTCCTAGCCCGTGTCTGTATGCAAGTATAAAATAAACTAAGCACACACGAGACTTATGTTCATGTCCCTGTCTATGGAGAGTTAAGAAAAAGCCCGCTCAGCTTTGTTGTCGGGAAGTCGTTGTTCCCATATTTGTGTCAAGGTATTTTCTGAATCATTTATTCTTTTTGATGCATGTTCCATGGCTTTTTGTGCGTGGGTATACGTATTTATTTCACCAAAATAAATATTTGTTGCACTGCCATTATGGTTGGAAGCAGTTTGTACCAGCTGAACGGAAATGTTGTAGCTACCTACAGAGAGATGCAACAATGAGATCAAAAGATACGATTGCTTAATAGTAATAGGTGCTTGTGATGCACGTATAATGTGTTTAGTGTTATTAGGATAATGTAGGGTCAATTGAGAACCTCTACAAAACGGTCAGTGTTGCCGAGTTTAAGGCCATTGTAAGAGGATTCAAAAATATCAAGGCAGTTGGTAATGATAATATTCTTGAAGAAGTGTATAATCATGCCTCCCACAGTTTGATTACGGTGCTAGCTCTCTTCCTCTCTGGCTGTTTACGATCTAAGTAGTTGCTCAGTGATGTGATGCATGCAATGGTTATTCCGCGTCTAAAATGTATAACGAAGAATCCGTCCGACATAAATTGTTATCGTCCAATTGCAATTGTTACCTTAATTTCCAAATTTATGTAGGAGATTATTGTCGCAAGACTGAAAGCGTATTTGATCACGTCGGACAGTCAATTTGGTTGCAAGGAGGTCCATGGTACAGAAATGACGATATTGCATAGAAACAAACAGTAGAATACTACAGAAGTAGGAATTCTCCTGTCTTTATGTGCTCTCTAGATGCAAAAAAAAGTTTGATATCGTAGAATTGCTTGTATTTTGGTACAGAGAGCATAAATTTGTGTGCGGTGGTGAAGCATAAAATCAGCTCCCTATCAATGTATCAATGGAATTAGACAAGGAGGTCAATTGTCACCATTGTTATATGACGTTTACACTGATGATCTGCATTTTCTTTTCGGCAGGGAGAACGTAGGATGTCATATTGCCAATTGCTGTGTTAATAATCTTATATATGCCGATGATATTGTGTTAATAGCTCCAGCTCTATCTAAACTGCAGGAACTTTAAGATATTTGTAGTAATCATGCTCGGTCCTGTGATATTGTGTACAACGCCTCGAAAGCCGTGTGCGTGTTGGTCAGGCCAGAAGGTTCTAAGCGTTACCTCTCGACTGATGTTAAAGTAAATGGTGTCACACTGGATTTTGTGAACGAATTTAAGTATTTGAGCATATAATTTCTGCATATTTCACTGATGATATGGATGTTGCTAAACAGAACAGGCGACAAAAAGCTATTAGTAACATGGTTGTACGGAAGTTCTCTATTGCGACAAATGAAGCAAATTCACAGCTTTTCAAATCATGCAGCTACCCAAATTATTGCAATGCCCTGTGGAGAGATTTCTGTCAATACAATCTGAGAAAGTTGACAGTGAGCTATAATGACACATATCGTCAACTGATGCAGGTCCCACGTTCGACGTCCGTGAGCAGAGTATTCGCAGAGAACGCATCGGATCACAATAAAGTAAAGGCAACACGATTTTGAAGAGTCGTGTGACACACGTGAACCTAAATCACATAAGGCGAAACGCCTGAGTGTTCTGACAGTGACAAAGCGTTGACGAACAATTTACAAGCAGGCTACTGACGTCATTCAAGGTCGGTGGTTGCACCTAATATGATGCAATACTTAAGAAAGAATGCACAACGATACTGTTAAACTCCTAACTTGGTTTGAACTATACAGATGATTAATTTTAAAAAAGCGTTTGACTGTAGTCTTTATCAAGCACGTAATCAGTACCTTCTCACCTTTGCAGCCCCAATAGCCCCGCCATCAGAGCAAGCAGGTATGGGAGGCACTGCACAAGCTTCTTGGAGTTGCTCCTGGTTTATATTGTTCAGTTATTAAAACATGACTTTTTGAATAGGCAGAATAATATCTTGCTATTTTGCTTTAATTAAAGAAGGTTAATTGCACAATTTAAAACGAAATACCTTAATATAACTTATCAACTTTATGATTCATTATTAGGTTCTTCAACCTACCCAGTAAAATTGCAAACAAAAAACAATTTTATTTGTAAGTGTTTGGTCCAGCCCTGTTAACAAATGATTGAATAAATGGATTGTATGAATCATGGATTACTTGTATCTAGAGAGGAAATATATGAGAAAAATTGAAGAGTAGATGTGCCATGGGGAGATGAAGAGTTTCCCTCAAATGAAAAAAGTTGGTGGCTGCTAGACACAATGAAATCCTTTATGAACTCATCAGTCTTCAATAATGGTGGCAGATGTCTTATTGAAAACTTGCTGATTAAGGGAATGTCAGAAATTATGGATTAAAATGCAAGTGCCAAAAACTTGAAATTAATACAAGTGATTTTGTTCCACAAAAGAGGTCTTGAGTAAAAAAAAGCACCTATTGTGCTAGCAGATAAGATTGATAAGATCTTCCTTGTTATGATAGAGAGATTGAAAAAGGATGCATGTCAAAATTCCAGGATATTGAGAAAGCATATGATAAAGTGAGTAGGAATATATTTTGAAACTTGGCATCTCTGCAATTGACAAGCTGGGGTGACCCGAGCATCCCTTTTTTGGATATTTAAACATGTGTAGTTATAAAATTTGAATTATTAAACTTCAATGAGCAAGTTTTTGTATCAATTGATTGTTGCTATATTTTTGGAGGTGACCCTACCAGAGTCAAAAGGCATTTCTCACTTTGGCTTTGGTTGCCTCATGACCACCCCACACCCCAGAAAGGCTTGAATGCAGAGCATGACAGCCAGACTGGAAATGTTCAAAGCAAATCAGAGTTGCTCCATATAGTGGTCCTTGCCAAGTTATTGAAAATTGATTGACCACACAGTTTCTTATAATCAACAGCTCATGCTGGGGAGTTGAGTACAGACGCAATAACTCGGCACTGTGGTTGAGGATGGGGGAAATGTATATGCATAGTTGTGGAGTAGCGCAGACCCTTCCACTTCTGCTGCAGTCAAGCTACTGAACTACAATGCGCTCAAAGCCGCATCTGTTTCTGCTTGTAGTATGAAACGCTACAATGGTGAACGCACGTCTTTGGAAATGTCACAAAATTCAGATCCTTGCGCCGCTCTGTGGAGTTTAGTGGTGGGAGAAATTTCTGCGGAGTTGCTATGTAAAGTCAGCATGGTTCAATAATAAACTCATTGATTTCAATGATGTACGAGGGGGTTATTAGCAACAATATCCTCGCGGAGTTGTAAACAAAATTTCTGCGGAGTTACGCACATGTCTGATATGAGTACTTTTCCCACCCTGGCATGATAGGAGGCACAAATGCCACAGCACGCCAGACTACAAAAGCACGGCATAATAACAGCGCAGAAAAATATCCAAAATTTCATGCTCCAGGCAACTAATCAGGATTCATACAGCAGTTGTTAGTCACAAAATAAAGCATACACACACATACTTATACATTTATATGCATACATACACTACAAACAAAACATACATGTACATATACACACAATGACGTAGGCATACACTCATCCCTACAAAAGAATTACACTTCATCAGCCAAGTCAAAATCAAAAACTTCCTTGTACATTAGATCAGCATGACTACAAGTAGTTGCTTATAGCAAGTGATATCTGCCAACTGCACTATGTCAGCAGGCAAGCTATTCCACACAGGCACACACCAACACATCTCACACCTAAGGACCTACTGCAGACATCAGAAACAGCCATGCTCCTCAGGTCAAAATCAATTAGGTGCACACTACCACCTTTGGAATGGGCACCTCAAACACCAAAAAAATAATGTTCTTAGGCAGAAACAGCAGCAATCCATCCTTTCAAGCTGTGCCATCCGTGTCACCCTTGAAAGAACTATAGTCAGCAATGTTGATGAAGGATGATGCAACAGAAAGTAACAACAATGTCTCAATAACAGTGAAAACATGATTACACTGCTTCAATAGCAAATCTGAGATAGAATCCAGTTTACTAGCTAGCAAGTTGATGTTTTCATGGCAAACTTTAAGAAACTTTAGATCACTCAAAAAACTACTGGAGCTCAGCACAGGAGAAAATTCTGATCATTTGAGCCAGTGGCTTGATTGGGAGCATCACACCAACCAGCTAGAGCAGCACCACAACTGGTCATAGCAACATCACAACTGGTGGCAGCCCCCACAACCAGACATAGCAACCCTGCAACTATTGGCATCAGAACCGCGATCAGCTGCAGCAGAACCACAACCAGACAAAGCAATACCACTACCAGCTGCAGCAACACTCCCACCAGTTGCAACAACATGGTTTTTCTTCAATAATTGCAAACTAACTTTACTGGAAGTAATTTCTCTGCATCCTGAACTTATTATGACCCTAAAGTATCAGTAAATGAATCAATATTAAAAAAAAATATATATTTTTAATATGCTAAAAAAAGTATAAAGGGTATTTCTTTAATTCTATAGCAAACTAATTGCATTAACATGAATACAAGGCATGTTAGGTAAAGTATTGTTATCTTAATATGAAAATATAATACAAAAAGTTCATTCCTAGGTGTCAAACAGAAGTTAGCACTTAGGTCTAGACTTGTCACCATGTATTATAAACATCAGGTCATTATAAAATTAGCTACAATTTTGGGTCATTTACTTCTAGATGGCATTGTAGCTATGTGGGATGAAATCATTGAATTACTTTTCAATGAAGGAAAACAAGAATATTTGGTAACAAAATATGTGTGAGGAATCACCCCCGATGTTTTTTTCACCTGGGGTGATTCCCTGCTGTTGTATATTTGTATAGGTATATCTACAAAAGTACACATTAATTTTCAAAATTCTTCTTACGCACGCAAAGGACTACAACATATTCTAAGTATCATTACCAAATTTGTCTACAACATATTGAAAATTCTAGCCACAGCATCAAAGTTTGCTGAACGTTGATTTTGCCAAACCCATATTATCAGGGACCTGAAAAACACACCTTCACTTTGATAACTTGCTCCTGCAAGTCCCATTGTCAAATGATGACATTCACAATGTTTTGGTACCCAAAAGAGGGGTGCGGTGAGTCTCCCGGTTTGCCAACCATGAGAATTACACCTGATCAACGCTAAAGCAGATATTTTATTAGTCATGGTATTGTTACCTTAGCTATATAATGACATTAAGAAAAACACCTAGGTGTCCATAAAAATTTGCACTTAGTCTTGGCTACAAAATGTTGATATTAGCCATGGTCTCCTTTATTAGCTAGGTCATATGCTTCTAACTGACATAATGTGTAAAAAATACCATTCAACTTTTAAATGAAGAATAATTAAAATATTAAATAGCTAACAGAATACATGCCGTCACCCAAACTTTTTTCTACGGGTGATTCATGCTACTGTATGATGTTAAATGTCTACAAAAATGTATATACCTTTCAGAAATCCTCATGCAACAAACATTTAGACATTTTTAACTGAATATTAAAAAATTTTAATGTCCGAAAGGGGGTGCAGGTGCAGTAGCAGGAGTCACCTTGTGTTGTTGACCGGGAGGAGTCGACCCAGTCTGTCCTAGCAGGCTTATACTTTTAATAACCCTTGTCAACAGTTTACTGCAGATATATCATGTGTGGAATTACATGCTCTGATTTTAATCTGAAAGGATAAATCTGAACATCTTATAGGTTGGCTGGGTGTTTTTAATTCCACCTTTCATTGTGTTATTTTTTTTCAGGTGTTATGGATTCTTGGGAGAAATGTGCATGTCACTGCTGTGATTCAAATGAGCTAGTTCAACTGCAAACAGAAGGCTACCAGGCCAGTGCTATCAACAATGTGGCTGTTACAAAGAAGGTGTCCCCTCCACCATGGTTTAATCCAAAAGAATTTCAAAGGTTTGTGCATATTTTTTTTACCTAAACTTTGACAAAGTATTTATTCATCAGGACACATCCAAAATGGGATGCAAATCTACCTATGTAGCTACTAACACATGCAGATATCCAGCATCTCAGTAATTTTTTTATATATGAGTATGTCTAAAGAACTTCTGCACTGTGTTTGTCCTCTGAGGTTTCCTTTCAACCTGCTAACACATTGATCATAAATTTTAACCCCTGCCCAGTCATTATTAAAGCTGGCTGCTGACAATATTTGCTAATGCTTCCTAATTTTTGGATATAATAGTAGCTATTTAGTTACTTCAGCATGACCAAAATACAAACATATCAAGTATACTGTTACGGGCTGGCAGCTCAAGATTTTATTTGTTGTTTGTAAATTTGAAATGGGCGTAAAAGCATCTCATGATCATCATTGTTTTGACACCTGGGTGCCCTAAATTTTCTAGTTCATCAAGATTTATATTATTCATGCTGCATTATCAATCTTGTAATCTTGAAGGAATTTGCTAATACTTCTTACCAACTTCTGATGACTCCAGCTACCTATGTCAAGTTTATGATTTGTAAATTATGACCATAATTTATCAGTTGTAGTATTTTACTGCAAGAGTGGAGACATTTTTGTTCAAGTAGAATAGCCTAGTTAAGAAATCGGTCAACAATACATCCGCATTTCTTGTGCTATCTCTTTTTTTTCTATAAAGTACATTCAAATTATATACAACAATTGATATATTTATAATTTTTTTTCAGCTAGATAGCTAGCTTGAACTGTTCCACTGTGCAAAACGTTTCAGGCTTAAGCACTTTTGCTGACAGAAAAAGCAGCTCCAGTGAGAGCCTACAGTACAGTGTGGGCTCTACAGGTAATGCAACACCAGTTGCTAGGGCAAGAAGACATAGAATAAACTATGTCTTCTTGCCTTAGCAACTGGTGTTGCATTACCTGTAAAGCCCACACTTTACTACAGACTCTCACATTGAAAGGAATGGATGGGTGCAAAAGTGTCTTAACCCAGAGAGACCTGACCTACAAACAACGCCAGGAGCTGTTCAGGAGGAGTGTCCTGCGTTGGGTGGGGGAGGCTTGGCTTTGCAAGCTGTGGCGACGCCCTGTCTGGTCCAACAGGTGGTGCTTCTGATCAAGGTATTGAAGACCCTGAGCAAATTTTTCATCAGTGCTGAACTCCAGCAATTTTTCATTTGATTTTAATATTTTGTCAGTGTGACATGTTAATGTCAACTCCCTAGCTAATAAAGTGGATTTTTGATTTGCTTCTGAAGCAGAGTATTGATGTCCTAGCTATCAGTGAAACGTGGTTGCTGCCTGCTGTGCATGGCCCTTCATTGACCTTGCTGACTATTGTGCTGTGAGGGGTGACACATGATGGCACAACTCGTAAGCATGGATCATTATTGTATCTGCATAAGGACATAGTGGTTATAGGGATTGAGGTGCACATTCCCAACGTTGTAGCCGTGCCACCTTGTTGATTATGACCTGTGGATTGTAGCTGTGTATTGGCCTCCTTCCTATGCAAATTTGGATAGATAACAACACCTTGTTGAACTTTTTATCGAATTTTTGTCCTGGCAAAGAGGTGATTATCACAGGTGATTTTAATTTACCAACAATTGACTGGTCCATGGACCTAGTTGATGGCTATGTTTGGCCAATTGACACACAATTTTTAGATTGTTTCTCATCTCTTGGACTTCAGCGGAGGGAGGTATGAAGCCCACATTCTTACTGTCTGACAATATACTGGATTTGGTTTTTACATCTGAGAAGGATTGTGTTGGTGAGGGGTTTTTGCTGCCCATTCTGCCTAGCTGTCAGCATTCTTCTGTTGTCTTTGAGTATATCTTCAGTGGAAAGGAGCTGGACCGTGGGTGTTGAGGGGATAGGCGCCCTTGGCGCAGGGGGAAATACAGCAGAATTTTGGAGGCTCTGTCTCTGGTTGATTGGGGCTTAGAATTCAGCTACTCTTTGGTATCAGAAGATTTGTTTTGTTTCTGCAGTCATTTTGATGTCCCTCATTGAGAAGTTCTTACCCCTCACGCCTGTTTGTTCTGGCCCTCCATGGGCTGTCAGGGCTCCCACCACCCTTGCCCAAGAGAGATAGGAGGCATAATGTGACTACAAGCGGGTCAGGAGAGTGTAGGGTCCCAATTCTGCAAGTGCTCATGAAAGGCTACACATATATGTTGAACTGAATAGGACCTTCAGAAGTTTTTCCATAGATTCCTGAAAGAAGTGAGCCCAAATTACTGAACAGACCTGATAACCGTAAACTGTATCATGCTTATGTCAGGATAAACAAGATTGGTTGCCCAGCTGTTGGCCCCCTCTGATTGCCATATGGTGAGATCATTCAGGATCCGAGCATGATGTGCAAAGTTTTTGCCGACTTTTTCCGGAGTTTTTTTAGGTTCAGCTCGTACCCATCCAGCCCCTTTCCAGTCTTTTGATGGAAGTCTGTCTGATGTGGATTTCTCCAGGCTGGGGGTCCAGCATGTCCTTTTGGCTATTGATCCCAGCTCTAGTATGGGCCTAGATGGGCTCCACTTGCATCTGCTGAGGAGTTGTGCAGAGGAACTCTCCTTCCCTCTTTGTTTGATTTTTCAAAAATCAATGAATACAGGAATGGTACCTGAAGTTTTGAGCAAATCGATTGTTGTCCCAATATTCAAGACTAAATCTCCACTGATCCACTCAATTACAGACTGGTGAGTTTGACATCTGTTTGCTGCAAATCAAAGGGAAGAATAGTTGTATCTCGGTTGACTGAGTACCTTGAGAGCAACAATATTTTGTCATCCCATCAGTATGGTTTTCGAAGTAACCGTAGCACCAAAGACCATTTGCTGTTGACATACAAATATGTTGAAAGGTGGATTGACGAGGGATATGTTGTGGATGTCACAATGCTTGACTTTTTTAAAGCATTTGATGTGGTGAGTCATGGTGTGCTTCTGTCAAAGCTAGAGTCCTTGGGTGTTTGTTACTCATTGCTGGCCTGGTTTGCGGCATTTCTCTCTGGCAGAGTGATAAGTGTTTGTGTGAGTGGCAGCGTGAGCAGCCCAGTTGATGTGACAAGTGGTGAACCTCAGGGCTCTGTCCTTGGTTCGCTTCTTATCTTGATTTATATCAATCACATCTTGAGTGCTCTTCTATGCATGTTTAGGGCATTTGCAAACAATTCTAAACTGTACCTGAGAGACTCACATAAGGACACTGAGCCTGCCGTCTGTGGTGTTCAGGCACTCCTAAGTGGTTTGGATACAGTTGGCTCTGTTGCAAGGTCCTGGAATCTTGGATTGAATCCAGACAAGTGTGTGCTGCTACACTTTTACAGAGGTCACATTGATTTTGAAGCTCTAATCCCAGTTAACCAGTACTTCTTGCAAGGTAGAGCATTGAAGTTAGTCACCACACATAAGACTTAGGTGTCAATGTGGACACAAGTCTCAGATTCCACCATCATATCCATGTGGTGGCTGCAAAGGCTCGTGGGCTGGCAAACTGCTTGTTGAGATCAACTGTCTGTAGGTCCTCAGAGTTAATGCTACCCTTGTATGTTGCACATATTCGCCCACTAATTGAGTATGCATCTTGTGTCTGGAACACTGGATTTTGTGGGGAATGCAGACTGCTTGAGTCTATTCAGAGGAGATGGACCAGAAACATTGATGGGCTTGCTGATGTGGACTATGGTAATTGATTGAGGAGCTTGGATTTGTTTTCTGTCAAGGGTTGCCTTCTAAGGGCAGACCTGATGAAATATTGGAAAATTTTGCATGGTAAATCAGAAGATTTGCTGGATATGTTTTCTTCGGCTCCTAGAGTTGGTACTAGGGGTCATATATTGAAGTTGGTGTTTCCGCCTTTCTCTTCTGATGCCCGCAGTTGGTCCTTCAGTGTGAGATGTGATGCTGTGTGGAATGGTTTGCCTGCTGACACAGTGCAGTTGACATATATCACTTGCCTGCTGACACAGTTCAGTTGACAGCCCTTGGTGATCTGCCATATGATGATTTTTTAGATTTTGACTAGCCTGATGAGGCTTAATTTATGTGTATTAATGTATATATGCACATTTTTATGTGTGTAAATGTATTGGTATTGCATGTAAATATGTGTGTGCATGTGTATGTACATATGCATGTTTTTTTTGTATGTTGGGACTAATAGGTTGCCTGAAGCACAAATTGCCAGATCTTTCAGTATCATTGCCTTGTCATGCTTTTGCAGTTCTGGCGTGCTCAGGCACTTTTGCCTCCTGTCTTGCTCTGCACTCTGGCTGCACTGGCTTGTTGAGAAGTCTCGAGGCCACAGAGGTGAGATTTCTGCTTTTTTCTGCCAGCAAGAGTGCTAAAGCCTGAAACGTTTTAAACAGTGGAACAGTTGGACAAATCTGTCTGCAGTAAACTTGCGTCACTCTTGTGGCAGATCAAACATGGCATCAGAAAGGCTATCCACCACCATTAGGGAGTGTGAAAATTTAACAGCGCAAGATCTTGAGCAAATTGCCAGCATTGCTTTTTTTATGACCTGTGCTATTGGGGGTGGTGGTTTGGCTTCTACCTCCCCACCCTGTTTCCCCATTTAATCTCGAACGGGTGAAAGTAGAAAATTGCAGAAGTGCAAGATCATTTGTATATTCCCAAGACTGGCTCATAAACACAGCTGGTGCCATTGAGTGGGGGTGGCAGTGTAGTTGCATTGTCCTTATCAATTACAGCATTCTAGCATTCCTGGGCCAATTTATAACTTCCACACCCCTTGCCTGCTTGAATCATGTAGGCTCCCTTGGAGTGGCTGAGGGTATTAGAATTCCTTGCAAATTATGGGGTCCTTCCCTATTTTAAGGCTACCTTAAAATAGGAGGGAAAAGAATAATAATTTTAATGAAGAAAAAAATGAAGAAAAATTATCCATGGTTGCTACACTGGCTGTTTGGAAGGTAGGTGGAAGGTATGTTATGTTGTGCCTGGATCCCTGCTCCCTCCAAGATGGTGGGTGGCCTATGGGCATTGGGACTATAGGCATGCAATACTTTTTTGCTTAGTTAAATGTTAAGATAACTCATTTAGTAACAATGCAATATCATTTGTTTAAGCTTCCTAGGAATTGATCCTAGATTTACATAAATATTTTTATGTGGTTATATAGCGTTGCCTAGCTAATTTCTCAAGTTACAACCAAGTAGCTATCTGAAGCTAATTACAGCTCAATTGGATAGTTTGACCCATGAACCCCATCATTTTATCAATACTTCATCAGACACTTTTTCCTTCCAAAAAATACATTATTGAGTAGCTATAAACAATACTTTTCTCATCAATATGCACCTGCAGTGGCCCTAAGTTGAACTATAGATAAGGCTTAATGCTCTAGATTAATTTATGATGCAGTAATTGGAAACATCTGAGCACTGTGAGGGTGCAGTGTTGTATTTCATGTAACCTCTTTCTCTGACTCTACTACCTCACATAGCTATGCTATTCTCATGCAAGAGATTTCCTACACAAAGTGTTGATCTTCTGCATTGTATCTCCATTGCTATCTTATTCTTTATTTTGGTTCTAAATAACAATGACTTGATTCTAGAGGTACTTAATCCAATCTCTGATCAAGTTTAATTTGTTAATGTAATTTTGTCTAGTGAAAGTGTACCGTATGTTGGCTAATGCGTGCTACAGTGTTGAAAATATGTTTTTTTATTATTTACATACATGTCAAATTGTCAAGTGAAAGTGTATCATATGATGGTGGTGCTCCAATGTTGAAGATATGCTTTTTTATTCTTTGCAGAGGTCAAGAGTTCTTCAGAGTGAACTTTCTTTCATTGTTTATAAGCAACTTGGTGGGTCTCTACACTATCTTACACATGAACAACATTGTATCAGTGCTGGTTGACACGGGGCGATCATCCACCGTTGCTACCGCAAAACTCCGTTACCTCTCTACAATGCGCCACCTCTATGCTTGGTACACAAGCAACCCCTTCAGGCATGGAGACAAGTATGTTTTTAGGATTGCATATTTGTTGTGAAATCTAATTTGTATATTATAATTAATTTTGTATATTCTAGATAGGTTGCAAAGTGTTATTTAATAACATATGAATGTTTTGCCTATTTTTAAGTATTGTTCTGTAGACTGGTTTGATTGATTTAGTAGTTAATTTTGGGCTTGGTGCCTTCGAATCGTTGTGTTAGTAGTTGGCATCTCAAGTTTCTTGGCAAACAAGAACCCTTTAGATAATTAAAACATTGAATGTTATATAATCACGTGCACATGCACTGTAGACCTAGACGGCCACTAGTTTGTGATGCCAGCTATTGCACTTGCCTCACACGTATTCAGGGCTGGTCGACATTCTACAGACTGTGGCGCCATTTTTAGGGTGCTAATTTTTAGAGTATATGCAACCTTCTCCACCCCAAGGGGTGATGGGCTGTCTGTCACTTTTGCTATCAGCTGTGAAAACACGATCATCCCACTGGGTACAAGGCACAACCTCTTGGTCGCGAGTTTGATTTTGATACCATTTCACTACTTGCTCAACATTGGCTCATTGTTAGTCATAAAGTTCATGTTTTTTTACTGCTCAACTATCAAAGTGTGTGCAACTGGGTAAAGTGCAATGACATGCATAACTACAGTCATATTGTGCTAACATAAATATTTAATATCACTAAGAAGGTTGAATGTTTTCGAGAAAAATGTTTGAGGAACATGGCTGGAGTGTTGCTGAGAGACAGGTTTACTAAGGACGTGGTTCAAATCAGAACAAGGATGGTGAATAAGTTGGAGGACAGGGTGGATTCGCGTGTTGTGAGATGGTTCGGGCATATGGTGAGGATGGATGAAGGGAGATTGGTGAAAAAGGTGATGAAGGCGGAGGCGAGTGGCCGTAGGCCTAGAGGTAGACCAAAGTTTGGTCAGATGGATGGTGTGTAGCAGGCGTTAGGAAGAAGGGACTGAATGTGGAAGTAGCGAGAGAGCGTGCAATGAACAGGCGTCAGTGGAGAATGGTTGTGAATGATTGATTTGACGCTGATCTGATGTGCTTTCCCGACCTTTTCACCACGTTGTCAAGATGGTCGTGGGGGGGGGGGGGTAAACCAGTGAAAACTGTTGGGCCCTGCTGCTGACAACTGATCCTCGGACCGCACTCATGACCCAGATTGTGTGTTGCGTCGTTACCAGTCGGAACCTTTAGCACAAAAGGAATAATTGGTTTGAGTGTGAGCGTACAAAAGTGTGAAGTGCGCCTTGCCGTCGGTCACCCCTTCTTATGGGGGATTTGGCCTAGTGTCTTATCTGTATCTGTAATCATTTTCTATATTTTCCAGGGCCAACAAATCGATTCGGTTGATTCGACAGCTCCACCGAGCAGCTATTATTGTCTTCAAAAATGGACGTCAAGAGACAAAGTCATCTCTTGAACTGGTTGATGACTGTCATAAGGAACCACAGCCACATACTGCTGATTTTGGCGATGAATTTTCTCTCGGACTTGAGGCATTGAAAGATTCTGAGACCTGCCTAAAATCAGAGGATCATCATGAAGATACCAAACATTGCAGAAAAAGATCAAAGCAATCTGATCTCATGAATGACTACCAAGGACAGGCCTCAAGTTCTAGTTGCATAATTGGTCAGCAATGTTCTTCTCCACTGCATCATATCAGTAAACCTGAAGAACCAACGCCTAAAGTGTCATCAAGGGCACTTGAGAACAATATTGTATCTGATGCTCCTTCTCTCGGCTGCATGGCTCTGTGTTCAAGACAGCGAGCCAATCAAGTGGATATGGTAGCCACTCAGTGGGCATTTTGTGGCCTGGTTGCTATTAAGTCAAAGGAACTTGGTATTGATAAGTCTTCCATGCACTTATTGCCAGGATTCCTGCACTTCTGGAGGACTATTGGCTATTTGATGGGTATTGAAGACAGGTAAGCCAACTGACAAGGTTTGTACCTTGATGTATTTTAAGGATAGATCTTAGAATTATTTTTTTGTTCCTCAAATGCTTCTTAGTTTTTATCTGGAGCCACCCGTCATGCTCCACCAGTATCATGGACCAAACAGGCCTGCAGGACGCTGAGAACATGTAAAGTAGATGAAGCCTTTGTAGCACGGGACATGAAAGCCATCTATGAGCCTATTATATAGGATTCAGATACTTGACAAACAATAACCACCAACACTTTTTTTCTAACTTGATCTCTGACAGGATATTATCTCACCTTTGTGTCTCACCTTTGCAGCCCCCCCACAGCCCCGGCAGCCCCGCCAACAGGGCATGCGGGCATGGAAGGCAGTATACCTTAGCGTGCCAGCAATCCAAAGAACAACACGGTATCAAAATTGCAGCAGGGCGCTGGTCGGATTGCGTTTAATAGGTCGACAAAACTCACTGAAGACAGTCAACAATTGCACACAACTGTTAAAACACAGGAACAAAACAACAAAATCAAATCTGCTATGCCTAGCAAAACTCGTACGAACCCCCCCCCCCCCCCTCAACCCCTTATCCAAGCTCCTCTTGAAGCCACGGAGGGAATTGCACTGCACCACATCAGAGGACAGACTGTTCCAGGCTTGAACATATAGTCGGTCCGACAGCGAGGAACCACCAGCTTGAAAGAATGACCACATGTGCCAATATCTGGAGCTTGCTCAAACAGAGCAGACAACCCCGAATTCACATAACAGTGAAAAATCTTCCAACACTTCACCAGATCCAAACGCAACAACCTCCTCCTGACCGAAAACAACTGCAAAGCTCTGAGCCTCTCACCATAGTCCACTCCACCCAGACCCTCTATTTCCCTGGTCCACCGCCTCTGCATTGACTCCAAAAGTCTCGGATCCCCCAAATATCCTACATTCCACACACAAAAGTAGTAGTCCAAGATGGGCCTTATATGAGTTACAAACAAAGACACCATGAAAACAGAACTCCTAGTGACGGTAGAATTGAGCAGACTGGTTGCCAGAGTGGAAGCCTTTCTAACAACACTCTTCACTTGGAGGTGAAATCGCAACCTTGACTCAACAAGCACTCCCAAGTCCCTGCAGGAATCAACAAGCTCAAGTGCCACACCATTACGAGTGATTTATTTCATCCCGTGTGACTAAAGACTGTCATCACGTGACTAACAATGAGCTGAACTTGCTAGTGAATAATGACTTTTATATGTATTGTAGGTTATTTTGATGACCACAAATTTTGCAGATAACCATAAAAAATTGTACGTTTATTTTATATATTTATTGATATCATAAGGTGTGATCAGTTAAAGTGTTAGGTTGGTGATGGCCAATTCTTATAAGCAAAATCTAATCTGTCAATTAGGCTACCTTTATCATCACTACTTTTGACCTTTTTGCTGGCCGTGGTTTTATCTCCGACAAAGTAACTGGAGCTATGCAACAACAATCTGTCATGATCTGTTGAAAGAGTGGTATCTTTATTTCTATTCTAGAAAAATCTCGGCAACATATAGTATGAGAAGAATTTAAATATTGATTGTTTCGAGGCAACAAGTTTCCAGACAATATCAATCTAAGCCCAAATTCCTGGTTGCAGGTTTAACCTTTGCCATCTTGAAGACGATAGTGATGACTGCAGCATCATTTCTGACCGCATGACGGCGCTCCTGCATCAGTTACTGAGACCTGCTGTTACCAGAGCTGACCCCACGTCGCGTGCGATGGCGGAAGCCATGATGCTGGGGTCACATAAGGTAGGGATGTATAAACTGGGACAAAATTGTATTTTTTTCATCTTCCCCCTCAGCAGGTGTTGGAGTGCTTAGTCCGGAAACTCAATGACTACTACGGATCCTTGGGGCTCTGAAGCGGGGTAGATAGTGTGATTTTACTCCTTACTGCTATCCGGGGATGGCCGGGACCATATAGCCTCAGCACCTTAAGAGTTCCTGTACCTCCTGAGACACCCGTACATACCATAGACGTTCGCCGCGTAAAGGACTTCGATTTTGCGCAGTAGTAAACCTAACTCAAACATTAAAAGAAGAAGAAAGATTTTGCGCAGTAGTAAACCTAACTCAAACATTAAAAGAAGAAGAGAAACAAAGCGTGACATGATGCAGCACTGTTTGCTGGTTTGACATTCGGCGCTAGAAGGACGATGACTCCAAAGCGCTAGCAACCCTCGTCACTAATCTAATCTTATCTTGAAGAATAGTTAGATGACTGCATAAAGGAACATTGACTGGTGCCATGCTGCTTGAAGAAAAGTTACTAGGCTACGTAAAGAGATATTGACTAATGCCATGCTGCTTGAAGAATAGTTAGATGACTGCATAGAGGAACATTGACTGGTGCCATGCTTCTTGAAGAACAGTTGCGAAGCTGTCAAAAGGAACATAGACTGACGCCAGGCTGCTTGGAGAACTGTCACTTTGCTGCCTAAACGGACAGGGACTGGCAACTCACTGATTGCAGAAGTTTCAGGGCTGCCTAAAAAAACATCGTCTAGCGCTATGCAGCTTGTAGACCAGGTACGAGTCTGCCTAAAGGGACGAAAGACCAGCGCTTAGCAGCTTGATAAACAATTAAGGCGCTGCTTGATGTGCTTTCCCGCCCTTGTTATCCCGCTGTCGGGATGGTCGTGGGTGGGGGGGGCCCGGCCATTATGACGCGGCGGGGGTAAACCAGTGAAAACTGTCGGGCCCTGCTGGACGGTTCCTCGGTGCATTCGGGACCCAGAGTGTAAGTTGAGGGGCTACCGGCGGGACCCTTTAGCACAAAAGGGCTAAGTTGTGTGAGTGTGAGGGTGTGAGGTGCGCCTTGCCGTCGGCCACCCCCCTTTCTGGGGGATGCGGCCTAGTGTCTGTATCTGTTGAAGAACACTTTTTGACAGCTAATAATGGCTGTGGAATCTGTAACCTAAACGCAGCAAATGATATCATTTCTCAAAAACAGTTCGAGCCATTGTCCCATCAACAATAATTCAGTAGCTACTGAGAACAAGAACGTGCTATGTATGATACAGGTTACAATTTTGATGAATAATGATACTGTATACATTTTTAAGTTCTATTATTTTTGTCTGAATGTTATTTTTTTAGCACAAGTGCCCATTTATCAGCTTATTGATGTCATGTGACCCGCACGTCAACTTGTCAAGTTAGTTGCTAAGAAAGTTGAACATTTTAACCCTCGCCCCAGGGAAAAGGCCCTGCGTTTTTCGCGTTTTATTACAATAAAAAAAAAATCGCTGTGGCCTAACTAGATGCCCGATCGCTTCAAAACTTTTTTCACATAGTGTTCGGGTGTTATAAACTGGAGAAAAAAAAATACAGCACATTTACACATGTATTAAATTTACTTTGCCAGATCTACAAACTATAGGTATGTAGGAAACATTGAATGTTACTGCGGTATTCCGCCCTCCTTTCGCCTTCATGTCCGGTAGGATTTTTTAAGAGTTTTCTGGTGGAGAAAAGCCCGGGGAATTCAGTGGTGCAATCAGAAATTGATTATCTCAAATACTTTTTGAAATTTAGACAAAAAATTGAAATTTTAAGACGACTAGTTATTCCTTTTCGTTTTTTTGGCTTATCTTTTTTCCATTGTAGATTGACTCAATCTCATATCAGATATGGAATAAGGTCATTTTCCCAAGCAGAAAAGACACATGTGAAAATCATGCTATGTTGAATAGTTTTTCTCGTTTTTAAATCAACAGTATTTTATGTTGAAAATAGTGTGAAATTTTCATTTCCGTAACAAAATATAACGCTGCATTCAAAATTTCCGTCACTTAATGAACTATTATGACAATTTCTAGTGTATAATTCCACTAGAAAGTCATTGCTTCATTCAGATTTTATTTTCACATTTATTATACAGATACAGACATAGGCCGCATCCCCCAGAAAGGGGGGTGGACGACGGCAAGGCGCACCTCACACCCTCATAAGCTCACACTCACACAACATAGCCCCTTTTGTGCTACAGGGTCCGGCCGGTAGCCCCTCAACTTACACTCTGGGTCCCGAGTGTAGTCCGAGGAACCGTCGTCAGCAGCAGGGCACGACAGTTTTCACTGGTTTACCCCCGCCGCGTCATAATGCCCCCCCCCCCCCCCC
>SDVV010004885.1:0-19747 GCA_016164225.1 Gammarus roeselii
TCTGTCCTAACTAATGCTCTGCTCAACAAAAAACAAAATAAGGGATCCAAGCCTCGATTCTCATTCCCGACGCCAGAAAATCTCACGCCAGCAAGAACAATCATTGCCTACGTGAGGCATGTTCAAAAGTTTCAATAAAGAACTCATACAGAAACGGCTCAACAACCACGCACCTCAACTAACCCATTTATTCCACTGGTTACTACTCAATAAACCATACAGTTTGAAAAATCTTAGAGAGAAAGTGATACAGAAATTTTTAAGAAAAGTGTGGTTGCCCATAAAGCAAACATAAAAGGTGGATACCCTCTCTTCCTTCTTCTGAAAAAGCACTCACGGCCGTGAACGCAGTAATTCTAGCAGACCAGGCTTCACAGAAAGTGGACGCTCTCGTGAACGAGAGGGGAAGTTTTTACAAACCACCCAGCCACTCAGACCATCAAGGTCTGAGTGTGAACCATGTTCAAAATGAACAACCGCCCAATATTTCAGTGGACCTGCCGGGGACTTATGAACAAGAAAGACTAACTACTATCTCTAATCTCCACTCATAAATCATATTATTATTAAATAATTTGTTTCCATCATCTGGCAATGGGTTTTCAATAAATTCTTGACTATAAGACATGAAGCTTCATTATCAAATTCACTCATTGAATTAATGAAAATGAGAGTTCAATTGGAATTTGTCACAGCTCAGCTGCAGGGGCCGCTGGTACGTATTTCATGGTGTGAAATATTATTTACTATAATATCATGAGTTAACATACAGAAAACGTCTACATCGGGAAAATGTAGACATTTTCTGAAAACTACTAGCACAAAGGGTTAGAAAATGATTACCTCCTTAAATTTAGGACATGATACGTCATTATCAAGTACACTGTTTGGATTAACAAGAGCGAGAGTTCAATTCGAATTTGGTCCAGCTCATCTCCAGGGGCATAGGTGATGGATCGCAAGTAGAATACATTTCATGAGACTGTACCTTCCACAATTCCCCAAAATGTGGCTGCAAAGGCCACAAGAATATGACTGTCCACAGCAAAGTGGCGCTCAAGATCGATCAAAAAACGTACCTCTCAACCCCGTCCTCTGAAAACAGAACTCCAAGCCATCTCTGTGAAGATATGCGTTTCAAGACCGATAATAATGGTATCTATCTGCTTGTCACGAAGCCACGACCTCTCGGAAGCACTAATGACCTCTCTCATACTCCTCCTTGGAGACTTCAACAGCTACCATAAAGGGTGGGGATGCGTGAGAACACACCCCAGGGAGGTGATAATGGCCAGCACCATAGACACTCGGAACCCGATTATTCTCAATGACTGTCAACCTCCTGAAACACCCCAAAAGTGAAACTGCCATCTACCTATCTATATACTCCCCTTCAACACATGACAGCGACCATAACCCAGTCATCATGTCACTCCTCACCAACCAACAAAACAATCCCGAAGGACAAAAACTTCTATTCAACAACTGGAAAGTCAGCTGGGAGGAATACTCGGCACATATCGCGTGGCGCGATGCGAATGGCATCCCCGACGACATCTCAGAACACAACTCGCCATTCATCCATACGAAAATGTTCAAAGTGCAGCTGACGCATGGATCCAAAATTTTCACCTTCAACCTTTTTTCAAAACCCGTGGTGGTGCCTGGAGGTGCAAGAAGCAAGAGACAGGCGTGATGATTGTACAAAGCCTTCCGTCGCGCACCTGCCCTCTCCTTAATGTGGGAAAAATTGAGTCGTATCGAGGGACGTACCAAACGATCTATCCACATTCGTTCAGACAAAGGTACCATTTATTCTTTTTACGTGACAATAGCGGAAACATAAACTTGCACAGACTTTCATCCAGACATTGCAATCAACGAATTCACAGCTGCCTTCCAACTGAAAAAAATTTGAGAAAAAGAACACATTGACTACCTACACTTCCACAAACATCTTCTTGAAGGTGCTCTTTCTATTAAAAGTGTTCGAAGCTATGTATTCAAACTCAATTAATGGCTGGAATATGTTATCATTCCGGTGCCCAAATCTGTGAAATGCAACAGTGACCCACACAACTACCGCCCCATTGTCCTCTCCAGCATCTTCTGTAAGACAATGGAAAGAATGATACACTCGCGTCTTTTAGACTACGTTGAAGGACATGAAGGCCTCAACAATATCCCTTGCATCGGCAGCAAGCGCCACTCCACGACGGACCACCTCACAGGACTAGAATCAGACAGTCGACAGGCTTTCGTTGGGATGTTGAGAAAGCTCATGACACCACCTGGAAGTACGACATCGTGAAAGATCTCCCGCAAAGTCCTAGGTGGCCTCCTGCCACATTTGATCCACCAATTTTTGCATAATCGTACCATCAGAGTCAAGGTCGGTAACACTGTGTCGTCGTCTTATCCGCAGGAGATAGGCGTCTTCCAAAGGACCGTCTTCAGTGTCACTCCTTTTATTCCCAAAATCGCAAAATCGACCAAGCTACCTGACATTCTCACCGTGACAGAAGACTATACGCGTCGCTATACGTGGATGATTTTCAATTGAGCTCCTGACACACTAGCCTTTTATTAATTCAACATTACTCCAAAAGGGACTACACCAAGTTTTTGAAGGTCGGTGCCAATATGGACTCAGTCATGACGTTGTTCAAAACATTAATACGCTCCCGCATTGGCAATGGAGCTGTTGTTTATGCTTCAGCAGCCGGAACTACCCTCGAACCCCTCTCTATCATCGCAAACAACGCTATGCACATTACAACTGACGCGTTCCGTTCCACTCCCATCGAATGCCTGAACGTGCTAGCTAACAAGCGTCCACTTCTGCTCCGGCGCGACAAACTCTTGCTACAAAACTATTTCAAGACTAGAAACCTTATCAACAACCAGCACTCGACCACATCACCAACATTTCCGATAACTGCCTCTTAGCAGCTAAGAAGAATGTATGCCCACCATTGTGCGTATACATGGACCTGACTCTGCTGGGCATCAATTGCAAGGCTATCAAGCCATCATTCTTCTACCGAATTCTTCAAATCAATGCACCAACTTTGATAATCGACCCACTGCTAGTTAACCTAGATTTGAAAATACATCTTGAAGCAAACACTCCTTTCAATGCGTAGCGCAGATCTTTTTTGAGATTACTCGAGGAACATTATCCAGATTACCACCATATAGGCACTGTTGTCTTTAACACCGCAGACAGCGTGGGGGCTGTGGCTGTGTGCGAGGAAACCTCACGTTCGGCTACCCTCCCATAAAAGGACTCTGTTTTCTCTGTAGAGCTCTACACACTCGAATTTGCCATCGCAATTACAGAAACAAATTGGATTTTCAATTACGTTGTAATATCAGGGTAATATCAGAGAGCCCTCACTCTGCTCAAAACCCAGCACTACTTGAGCTCTCTGCTCTATGTAAAATGCAGCAGGATCTTTTTACAATTTCTGAGATAGGCCAAGCGGTCGAATTCTGCTGAATTCCTGGTTACTTAGGAATAAGTAGAAATGAGCTCCCCGATCCCCTTGCTAAACTGGCGTCTACCCATCAAGAATAATATATCATCTTACACTAACGAGAATAGTTACCTATCATCAACTCCCATATAACCTTGTAATAGAATGATAGGTGGCTACAAAGGGGACAAAAAATTATTTCAGGTAATCCCTTGGCTGGAGAATGGGAAACCAAGTTCTCCAACAGCAAAGACCAAACATTCATCAACGGCTTGTGCACGGGACACACATTGATAAACCATAACCACATAGTTACACATGGGGTCGGACGCGCCACCATGCCCTGGTTACCATCCATCAATTGGCAATCAGCGTGAAACACTTGCTGATGGAGTGTGACGCACTCGTGTGCGTACTGACCTTGCCTTCCAGGAAAACCTAATTGATTTTGGCAGTCATTTCGGCGATGTACAAGCAAAATACTGATGCAGGCAGGATGGTTCCTCCGCATCACAATGTATAATGGCACAGCCATTTGCCAGCACATAGATAATATGTTTTGGTCTATGGCTACTCCCCTCGCGTTGAAACATTCCTATTTTTACCAGCATGCATATGTACCAAAGCGTAATGTTTAAATTTTTTAGTTTGATTAAGTTATTGTTTAGAACATTAATACAATAATCTGTATGTCTAGCTATGTTCAAACACTTAGTTGAAGTTTTTTCCTGTATGCTTCAGCGTGCATATGTGCCTAAGTTGACACGTCAATATAATTCAACTTCAATAATGTCACATCTCACACACCAAGGAGTGCAAGCATACTAGAATCGGTGATCTTCCAGCCCTATGAGAGAACCTGCGATGACTCGCGTTCTGGCTCTGGTGGAGATGGCCCCCCCGATCTAATCTCAACATTACAGATATAACAGTGATTAGAAAGAGAAATTAGACACCTGCAGTCAGTTGTAATAACAGAACAAGTTACAGATACGTTATCAAATTGATTAAATATAGAGAAATGAGGCATTTGCAGTCAATTGTGAGACAATAAAAGGTATGTGAAATTGAAGACAGGAAGTAATCTTCAAAAATAAAAGCCCTAGAAGCATGAACAAGATCAGCAGGCAAAGAATTCCACCAAGTCATTCATCTCCAGTTTGAAAAGATGTTTTCTCACATCAGATGTGAAGGAAGGAGGATGAAGTTTCAACCTGGACCCCACTGATACAAGCTTTGGCAGCCGCAATGAACATTCTAGACAAGCTCATATTCACATCAGATCTTACTTGCCTCATAAATTGAAAATACATTCAATCTTGGCAGACGATTCGCATATGCCATATCTGCAAGTCCATTAACCTTTTTTTGTCTGAGGCTGCTAAACCAGATCCAACATCCTGAGATCAGCAATAAACTCCAAATTCCAAACACAGGAGCAGTAGTCTAGAACAGGGCAGATATGCAACACAAAAGTTGTACCATGAAATCTGGACTTCTTAACCAGGGGACCTCAATAAATTGTTAGCCAGACATGCAGCTTTTTGTACCAAAGCATGGGCATGATTTTAAGATCTCAACTTTGTGGTATGATGGTCAAGAAGCTGATGGACAGTGTAGATTCTCATGTTCTGAGATTGTTTGGGTGGGAGATTGGTGAAAAGGATGGTGCAAGTGGAAGTGAAGGACGTAGGCCTTGAGGTAGACCTCATTTTGGGTTGATGGATGACATGATGCAGGCATTAAGAAGAAGAGACATGAGTGCGGAGTCAGCAAGAGAGCGTGCAATGCCTAGGCGAGAGTGTAGAAAAGTTATGAATGGATGAATTTTGAAACTGCCCTGATGTGTTTTTCTCCCTTGATGTCTTGTTGAGAAACTAAATAGTTGTGGGTTGAAGAGGGTCTGGTTACTATGACGCAGCAGGAGTAAGCCAGTTGAACTGTTGGATAATGTCACCCATATTTTCTATGGTACCTAATCCGCAAGTACAATTTTAAATCACCAGCAATGGCTTCAACTTTGCATGATAGTGAGGTGAAGATATAATTGACATAAATTAGAAATAAAATCAAACCCTGCGGTACACCAGTGGCAACAGCCTTAGAACCACTGACTGATCCCTCACAAGTCATTCTCATTTCCCTGACAGTTAGGAAACTAGATATCGAGAACATTTTTTGGGTGGAAACACCTAGACACTGCAACTTTTGCAACAAATGAGTGGAAAACAATATCAAATGCATGGGAGACATTCAGAAGAACTACATCCACAAGACCACTTATCCACCCACTGCGACACGTCTCCATGAGTATCTTCTGTTGACCTGCCCTTCCAAAATCCAAACTGCTCTTCAGAAAGGATCCCATTTTCCTCCAAATAAGATATCAAACGAGGAACTATTCTCTCCATTGACAAGTAGCAAACTGATTCAAACTAACAGGGGGATAATTCAGAGGGTCATACGGAGATTCAGCATTGTGTTAGAGCACAACATTAGTAAATTTTTGCTGGTGAGGCAAAGATCCGGACATCAAAAATTAGGGCAAGTAGATATGCAGACTCAAAGGAGCAAGATTTCGAGATCATAGGATGCCGGTCATCTGGCCCCATGCTCGAGTTCCCGGGAATCAAGTCCTAAGAGCACCAACAGCACATCAACTGATCTGACTACAATGTCTTCCATCACTCACTTTTTGGGGAGCAGAGTTACAGGTTGCTAATTATAACCAATCAATACACTGCCCAGGACACTAGTTTGGGCTCTATAAGCTGTGTTGATATTGTTGTATGAGCGATGGCGAAACGCCCGCCCAAGCTGTTCAAGAGGCAAGGTCGTGGAGCCCGCCAAACCAACACCAACTCTGCTCCTGCCAACTGCTGAGTTTTGACCTCTGGGTTTTAGCCTCTGGGATTATATAAAATCAAAGGCTTCCTTTGAGGGATTGGTCTCTGGGACCAGGCTACTACCTGGACTTTACCTCTGGGCTTGCCCACAACTTCTTTGCTAGGGGCTTACTTTTCTGGGCTTGCAACCAATAAAACAAGGGCTTCCTCTGGGCTTCCTCTCTCGGATTGCCCTCTGGGACCAGGCTTACTACCTGCGCTCCACCTCGTGGCCAGCCAATATTAAAATCTCTCCTCTGGGTTTCCTCTGGGTTCGGCAAGCTCAGAACCGTGCCAAAACACGTCTCCACTTCCAGGCTACATCACATACATGGGCGGCACCCGCCCCGAGACCCTGGATAGCGGGGGACTCACCTTGGTGCTCTCACCCTTTACACCGACTTGAGACGGTTCCTTAACAGCTGATCAGGCTGAAACAGGAGTGGGTTTACACTCTGAAGATGCCAAAGATGAGACTGCAAACAACAGGCCATTAGATGAATACCTGAACATCCCCAGGCCCCCCGCGCGGCCCACCCCATCTCAATTCTTGACTGGGAACGCACAAGGGAGCCACGCTCACAATTATTAGTACGCTTCTCTCCAATTTATTATGAGTTCTTGAAAATGTCAATTTACACTACAAATTCATACTGAGAATCCACCTACATTTTGTCAATAATTATTTATTTTGAACTTAACTGCCTGCTGGCATTTAACAAACTGAACTTGAAAGTTTTTTAACTGTTCCTATGTGATAAAATTGAAAATTACCTCTGATGACTTAATTTTACTATGTTACAAGTCATAAGCTAACAATAAATTGTATTGCAGTTAGTCACATTCTTTCATTTATGTGATGGCATACAGAAGTGACCAACTGAATAAATATTACCATTCATCTTATATCTATGTTCCATCCATTTCATCCTTTCCTCGATTTCCTGCAGGAAGAGTATGACAGTGAGGAGGAGGAGGAAGACGAGGACCGTCCCCGCAAAAAGAAACGCCGTAACGCCGTCACTGACTACTTCTTGGTAGAGGCTGAGGTGGACGACCCTGATGGCGAGGAGGAGGATGAAGAAGAGGTGAGTGGCAGAGGTCTAGCGGCTGCTGTGGGTAGTTGACCAATTCTGGATGGACGACCCAGACGGCGAGGAGGAGGATTGGCAGGGCCACTAGATTGCTGTTTGTTGACCTCTCTACTGCCATGAAAGCAATTTGAAGGTAGCTACTGGAGATTTAATTATAGCTAACTAACAAACACTTCACTGAGAAATTAATTCTATATTTAATTCAAGAGATGTTTGCTGTCTCAGACGAATCAGCTACAAAATGTCTCTGTGTTCTATGCTCCTTTGTATTTGGTTTCAGGTGGAGGAGTATGATTTGTTGGGCAATGAACGAGATGAAGTTGGAGTGACGGCTCGAGAGATAGAGGCCAGCCGTCGCGCCAACACTATTTGGGAGTAAGTAGCTCTTAATGTGTCCACAGTTTGTGTAAGCGCCTTCAAAAATGGATCTAGATACAATGTTGAAAGACTGTGCCCGGTTTTCAGGGGATGAAATAGGACACAGTTAATATAGAAAGTATCTCAATCCAGCTTCTTGACCAACACTTCACGTATTTAAGGCCGACTGCACATGTTGATTTCTATTTTTATAGGCTTCCAAATTTGTTTGCCTACACACGATTGCCTTAATTAAATTTTCTATTATTGACCGACTCCTTGTTGATCTTTTTTTGTAGGTGTCTCATGTATTTTTATTTCTAGCAGGTATGAATAATTCTGGAGATAAAGGAGATGAAAATGAATACTGCAACTTGAGAGGTATCAGTCTGTTACGTGTGGTTGGTAAATTGTACGGTAGAGTGCTGATCAAAAGGATTAGAGACTGTACAGACTGCGCAATTGGAGAGGAACAGTGTGGCTTTGGGAGTGGTAGAGCATGTGTCGATCAGATTTTTGCTGTGAGACAGGTCTGTGAGAAGTACATTGCAAATGGAAAATATGTTTTCTGGGCCTTCATCGATCTGGAAAAGGCATACGACAGGATTGACAGGTAAGCGCTGAGAAGGGTGTTGCGTTTGTATGGAGTGGGCGGTAATTTGTTGGAAGCGGTGCAGAGTTTCTATGTTGGCAGTCGAATGTGCCACAGTGGGAAGCGAGGTGGTTGATTTGTTGACTGTGAAAGGGGGACTGAGACAAGGCTGCGTGATGTTTCCATGGCTGTTCAATTTCTATATGGATGGAGTGGTCAGGGAGGTGAACGCGAGTGCGCTGGGTCGTGGCTTGGAGCTGTTGGGAGCGAATGGACGGAGTTGGCAGTTGTGCCAGTTGCTATTTCCGGATGAAACGGCGCTGGTGGTGGATTCAGAGGAAAAGCTACGTAGGCTAGTGTCCTAGTTGGTCGAGTGTGTATGAGGAGGAAGCTCCGAGTGGACGTGGGTAAAAGTAAAGTAATGAGATGCCCGAGGACTGCGAGTGCAAGCAAAATAGTGTCCGCCTAAATGGAGAGCTGTTGGAAGGAAGTTGAGTGTTTTAAGTATCTGGGCTCCCATGTGGAGGTGACGGAACTAGTGTAAACTGAAGTGAAGGCGCGAGTGAAAGAGGGGTGTAAAGTGTTGGGTGCACTGAAGAGTGTAATGAGCTGTAGGGCGTTAGGGATGGAAGCAAAGAGAAGGTTGTATGAGGGTGTTTGTTGTCCCAACTGTGCTCTACGGAGCTGAGACTTGCCGGGTAAGAGCAGAGGAGAGAACAAGGTTGAATGTTTTCGAGATGGAATGTTTGAGGAGCATGGCTGGAGTTACACTGAGAGACCTGATCACCTACGACGTGGTTCGAATCAGAACGGTGATGGTGAAGAAGTTGGAGGACAGAGTGGATTCGCGTGTTCTGAGATGGTTCGGGCACATGGTGAGGATGGATGAAGGGAGAGAGGTTAAAATGGTGATGAAGGCGGGGGCGAGTGGTCGCAGGCCTAGAGGTAGATAGAAGTTTGGGTGGATATATGTTGGGAAGGAGAGACTTGAATGTGGAATTGGTGAAAGAGCGTGCAATGAACAGTCGTGAGTGGAGAATGGTTGTAAATGGCATCACGTTGTCGGGATGGTCGTGGGTGGGGGGCCCGTCCATCATGATGCAGCGGGGGTAAACCAGTGAGAGCTGTCGGACCCTGCTGCTGACAACGGACTCTTGGACCGCACTCGTGACCTAGAGTGTGTGTTGCGTGGTTACCGGCTGGACCCTTTGGCACAAAGGTGCTAAGCAGTGTGAGTATGAGCGTATGTGGGTGTGATGTGCGTCGTGCCGTCGGCCACCCCCATTCTGGGCGATTCGGCCTAGTGTCTGTATCTGTATGAATAATTACAATTTGAACAAAAGTTGGTATAGTGGTCTTGCTGAAATTGGTTTCATGAGAAACATTTGTCTACAATCATTCATGCTTGTAATGTGCCATCAATATAATATGTTCCATTTCTTTCAGCAATGAGAAAGAAGAGGAGATAGAGGAGTACTACCGTCGCAAGTATGCCGAGGAAACATCGGCGGCGGCCCGCTTCGGTCAGGGAGGAGAGGACATGGGTGACGAAATCACCCAGCAGACGCTGCTGCCCGGTGTCAAGTGAGTCCGTGTTTGTTGATGAAGGTAACTATTATAAAATGATTCCATGCCACCTTCCCACGAGTAAGGGGTGTAAGTATAAGGCTGCAGCTACTAAAAATGTGGCTTCTTGAGTTTGGTCGTGGCTCTAAGGGAAGCAGATGGATTGCTACATTCGGGAAAAATCAAATTTATGGTTCTGTGCTAGCAACAGTTGGCTGCAATGTTAGCATTTGAAGTTAGTTTGAGATTTCACACTGAATTTTAATTTGAGTATGATTTCCATTAAACAATTTTTTCTCTTGATTTTCGATCCTCGACTCACTATTCGTAATGAGCGCATTACCCGCAACAGAGACCCTAACCTCTGGATGGTGCGTTGCCGCATCGGTGAAGAGAAGAACACGGCACTGCAGTTGATGCGTAAGTTCATAGCTTACCAGCACAGCGAGGAACCTCTGCAGATCAAGTCGCTGGTCGCACCCGAGGGTGTCAAGGGATACGTCTACATTGAGTCCTTCAAGCAGAGTCACGTGAAGCAATCCGTCGAGGGCGTGAGCAACTTGAGGATGGGACTGTGGACCCAGGCGATGGTCCCCATCCAGCAGATGACGGACGTCCTTCGGGTGGTGAAGGCCGTCCCGACACTCAAAAAAAACGCGTGGGTGCGTCTGAGAAGAGGTGTGTTCAAAGAGGATCTTGCGCAGGTCGACTACATCGACACCAGCCAGAACAACGTCAATCTTAAGCTGATCCCGCGCATCGATTACACCAAGATGCGCGGCACGCTCCGCACTACACAGACAGACGAGAAGCGCAGGAAGATGCCTCGACCACCGCAGAAACTCTTCGACGTTGAGGCCATACGGGCCATCGGCGGGGAGGTGACGCAGGACGGCGACTTCCTGCTCTTTGAGGGTAATCGCTACACCAGGAAAGGCTTCTTGTACAAGCAATTTAACATGTCCGCCATACTGGCCGAGGGCGTCAAGCCGACACTGGCTGAGCTGGAGAAATTCGAGGAACAGAGCCTCAATGAGATTGAGGTGAGTTGGCGGTGATGGAGTAATGAATGGTTCATTTTACTACTAGCTACGGGTTTGGTCGTAAATTCGCATTTTTGCGGCTAATGTGATTGGTGAAAAGGGTGTTGAACGCACATTTTTGTGGGCGTAGGTTCATCTGAAGACCGATGTGTGAGTGGATGGATTCCGTAATGCAGGCTTTAGGAAGAAGAAACAGTAGTGTGGAAGTAGAGAGAGAGGGTGCAATGAATAGGCGTGACTGTAAACGGAGTTTTGATACAACCTTGATGCGCTTTCTTACCCTTTGTGTCTCTGAGAAACAGGATTGATGTGGGTGTGGAGGGGTCCCTCAATTATGATGCAACTGTTGTGAACCAGTAGAAGCTGTCAGGCCTTATTGCTATCACTGATCTCTCTCGGCCCTCACTCCTGACCGACGTGTGTGTTGCTGGGTCCTGGCCGGATCTTTAAACGCTTAAGTGCTAATTTTCGGTAGCTATGTGTGTGAATGCACGAGATGACCGCAAGGTGAGTCTCGCCATTGACCGGCCAAAGGGTTGTTGTGCCATTGACAGGCCAAGGGAGCGTCTTGTCATCGACTGACCACATCCCTTTTGCTCGATTTAGCCTTTCGTCTGCACCCGAATTTTTCGCAAGCGAATGCTCATCTATGATTGTCTACAATTAGAAGGACGACCAAATATGATCTTTTTACATTTATAAATAAGTAGCTTCTTTAGAATCATTTATTGCATTCACCAGACATTAGAAACACTGAAAATGGATATTTTGACACGAAATTTACAGCGACTTTCATTTTTTAGCGCTACACCTTTCAGGCCACCTTGTAGCCGGGGCGTAGAATCTTGCTACCGTAACCACTGCGTGTCGTAGAAGGCGACTAAAAGGGCGCCCCATAGCCTGGAGTAGAATTATGATTTCGTAACCCCTGCGTGTCGTAAAAGGCGACTAAAAGGGAGAACTCACGCCTCTCCAAACCCTATTGTTAGGGTCGCTTAATATGCATGGCTGTAGTACGAATAAAGTAAAGAAGAGAGAAATTGGAGAGATGTCTGTGAGGAAGAAGTTTGATGTGTTGGCGCTGAGTGAGACGAAGTTAAAAAGTAAGGGCGAATGTGAGTTTGGTGTGGTAAGTGGAAGAAAGTTTGTGTGGAGCAAAGCTGGACACGAGAAGGTTTGTTGATATTGAGTGATCGGTTGGTTAGTAGCGTTACCGAGTGGAAGGAGGTGTCCTCAAGATTTATTTGGGTAAAAATTAGGTAAGGCATAGAAAGATGGGTATTTGTGAGTGCATACGGTCCGGGTAGCGAAAGGAGTGATGAGGAGAGGGAGCAATTTTGGACAGACCTGAGTGAGTGTTTTGAGAGTTTTTGAGATCAATTCAATGTGGTTGTACTGGGTGACCTTAATGCGAAAGTTTGAGATGTAGTGGAGGAGAATGTGATCGGAAGGTATGGCGTTTCCGGTAGAAATGACAGTGTAGAAAACCTGATAGGTCTGTGTATGGAGCAGGAGTTGGTGGTCGGAAACAGTTTGCTCAAGAAGCGAGATATCCAAAAGTACACATGGGTAAGGATGGCTTGTGGTGGAGAGAGCGCTGATGGATTTTGTGCTGATTTCGAGGAGAGGGGTGGGGAGGCTGTTGGATGTGCGGGTGTTGAGAGGGGAGGGTGGAGGAGTGTCAGACCATCTGCTGATGAAAGGTAGATTAGGAGTGGGAGGAGGAAGAGAGATAGTGAAAGTGAGTGAACTGAATGCAAGAAGTAGAGCTGAGGAGTTCCAGCAGGTGTTGAGGGAGGAATAGTACAACGTGAGAGGGCAGGACCTGCGAGATGTGGAGGAAGAATGGGAGATGTTAAGAGATGCGTTGCTGAGATGTCGCAGAATGTGTGTGGTTCGCGCCGAAAGGGCGGGTGCAGAAGGAAGGGTTGCGAGTGGTGGAACGAGGAGGTCAAACTTGCGATGGCACAGAAAAGAGGAGTATTTGAGAAGTGGTTGCAGGGTAAGTCAGTGGTGGCCAATGAAAGCTATAGAGAGATGAAAAGCAAAGTGAAGCGGGTGGTAAGGAGAACTGAAAGGGACGCTGATGCCAGGTGGGGCAGACTGTTGTGCCAGAATTTTGAGGAAAACAAACAGATGTTCTGGAAAAAGGTGAAGAGTGTGAGAAAGGGAGAGCCCGGAAAGGAGGAGGTGGTGAAAGATTAAAACGGCCAGTTGTTGTTGGAAAGTGGTGATGTACGGAAGAGGTGGGCCGAGTATTTCTGATGAGCTGTTGAATGTCGAGGATGACAGAGAGGCTGACATTGTTGCTGTGGGTGGTGGTACTCGGATGCCAGTTTTGGGAGAAAGACTTACTGCGGACATTACCAGGGAAGAGGTGCAGGAGGCGGTGGAGGTGATTAAAGCAGGGAAAGCCCCTGGTTTGGATGGCGTTGCGACCGAGTGCCTGAAAAAGGGTGGAATAACGATTGTCGAATGGTTGGTGAGGCTACTGATTTTATGTCTTGTGGCGAGCGTGGTACCGATTAAGTGGCACAGTGCTTGCATTGTTCCGCCGTATAAGGGCAAAGGGGATACAATGAATGCTGCAACTCGAGAGGTATCTGACGGTATGTGTGGTTGGTAAGTTGTACGGGAGAGTGCTGATCGAAAGGATTAGAAACAGTATGAACTGCGCAATTGGAGAGGAACAGTGTGGCTTTAGGAGTGGTGGAATGTGTGTCGATCAGAATTTTGCAGTGAGACAGGTCTGTGAGAAGTACCTTGCGAAGGGAAGAGAAGTGTTCTCGGTCTTCATGGATCTGGAAAAGGCATACGATAAGATTGACAGGGAAGCGCTGAGGAGGGAGTTGCGTGTGTATAGAGTGGGCGGATATCTGTTAAAAGCGGTGCTGAGTTTCTATGTAGGCAGCCGAGCATGTGTCAGAGTGGGAAGCGTGGCGAGTGATTGGTTCACAGTGAAAGTGGGACTTAGACAAGGCTGCGTGATGTCTCCATGGCTGTTCAATCTCTATGTGGATGGAGTGGGCAGGGAGGTAAACGCGAGTGTGCTGGGTCGTGGCTTGGACCTGTTGGAAACGAATCTGCTGAGTTGGCAGTGGAGCCAGTTGCTATTTGCGGATGATACGGCGCTGGTGGCGGATTCAAAGGAGAAGCTATGTAGGCTAGTGTTTGAGTTTGGTTGAGTGTGTGAGAGGAGGAAGCTTCGAGTGAACTTAGGTAAAAGTAAAGTAATGAGGTGTGAGAAGACTGTGGATGCGAGCAAAATTTGGGTCCTCCTAAGTGGAGAGCTGTTGGAGGAAGTTGTGTTTTAAGTATCTGGGCTCCCATGTGGAGGTGACCGAACTAGTGTAGTGGAAACTGAAGTAAAGGCGCGAGTGAAGGAGGGGGAATGGAAGCAAAGAGAGGGTTGTACAAGGGTGTTGTTTTACCAACTACTGTGCTCTACGGAGCTGAGACTTGGGGGGTGAGAGCAGAATAGTGAAGAAGGTTGAATGTTTTCAAGATGAAATGTTTGAGAAACATGCCGAACGGGGATAGTGAAGAAGTTGGAGGACAGAGTGAATTCGAGTGTTCTGAGGGAGAAGGGAGATTTGTAAAAAGGGTGATGAAGGCGGAGGCGAGTGGTCGCAGGCCTATAGGTAGACCGAAGTTTGGGTGAGTGGATGGTATGAAGCAGGCGTTGGGAAGGAGAGACTTGAATGTGGAAGTGACGAGAGAACGTGCAATGAACAAACGTGAGTGGAGAATGGTTTTGAATGGTTGATTTTTGATGCTGCTCTGAAGTACTTTCTCGCCCTTGGCGTCACGTTGCCGGGATGGTCGTGGGTGGGGGTGGGGCCGGCCATCATGAGGCGGTGGGGGTAAACTAGTGAAATCTGTCGGGCCCTGCTGCTGACAACGGATCCTCGGACCGCACTCGTGACCCAGAGTGTGTCTTGCGGGGTTACCGGCCGGACCCTTCAGCACAAAAGGGCTTTTTGTATGAGGGTGTAAGGTGCGCCTTACCGTCGGCCACCTCGCTCTCTGGGGGATGCGGCCTAGTGTCTGTGTCCCCCCTAGGCATCTGTTTGGTTCATGGGCCGCATGGAGTCACGGCTCAACCGGGGGGGGTTAACACCCTTATTTCCCTTCCGACTTCTCTCTGTTTCACTCTTCACTATCTCTCATTTTCTCCCCCATCCTGATTTGCTTACCTTTTATTTACCTCATTTGCATCTTACATTTAGTTCAAATTTCCTTTAACTTGTCTCAGACTCCTTCTTAACAATTTTCCTAATAGTCGTTGCAAACAAACACACACACACATACGCACGCGCACACAGACACGCACACTCAAACATACACATACCGGTTCTAACTATTCTTCTTTCGGGTGCAAATAACAGCCAAATTGCGCTCCTTCTTTCATGCAACCTTTTTCTACGACTAATTTTTCTTCTTCTTTCCATTCTTGCTGTTCTCATGCCTGAAATTCCCTATACCTAGTGTAGATTTCATGCATGGAATCCCCGTTTTCTGCCTCTTCTTCATCTTCCCCCTCAGCAGGTGTTGGAGTGCGTCGCCCGCACCTTAAGGATTACTGCAGATCCTTGGAGTTCTGAAGCAGGGTAGGTAGTGTGTTATTCCTCCCTACTGCCATCCGGGGAGTGCTGGGACCATATGGCCTCAGCACCTTAGGAGTTCCTGTACCTCCTGTGGCACCCGTACATACCGTAGACGTTCGCCGCGTGAAGGACTTTGACTTTGCGCAGTAGTAAACCTTAACTCGAACATTTAAAAAAGAAGAAAAATAAAGACTGACTTGATGCAGCACTGTTTGCTGGTTTGACATTCGGCGCCAGAAGGACGATGACTCCAGTGCGCTAGAAAGCCTCGTCACTCTAATCTAATCTGCGCTCTTTCTTTCATGCAACCTGTTTCTACGACTATAACTCCTTCTTTCCATTCTTGCTGTTTTCATGCGTGAAATTTTCTGCACCTAGTGTAGATCTCATGCATGTGATCCCCGTTTTCTGTGTCAGCATCTTCCCCCTCAGCAGGTGTTGGAGCGTGATGCCCCGACACCTTAAGGACTACTGCGGATCCATGACTCTCTGAAGCAGGGTAGGAAGTGTGTTTTCCTCTTTACTGCCATCCGGGGAGTGCTGGTACCATATAGCCTCAGCACCTTAGGAGTTCCTGTACCTCCTGTGGCACCCGTACAACACCATAGACGTTCGCCGCGTATAGAATTTTGACTTTGCGCAGTAGTAAACCCAACTCGAACATTGAAAAAGAAGAAAAACAAAGACTAACTTGATGAAGCACTGTTTACTGGGTTGACATTCGGCGCCAGAAGAACGATGACTCCAGTGCGCTAGAAAGCCTCGTCACTCTAATCTAGTGTGTGTCTGACCTTTAAGGCCCAAAGAGGCGATTGCTCTTGTTTGCGTCCCTGCGCAACTTGCCTACGTTAACATCTACATTCCAAATGCTAAAGTTTCATCATTTATACATGAATTTATACGTTACAATGCGCTGATGAAATAAGATCATCTGATAGCTACTTATTATATACATAATTTTGTGTTTCTAAATTCGAGCAGTGAACTTGGCAATATCCCAGGCCGTGCTCTTCACGCTCTCTAGGAGAGAGGGTTTTCTAATGCTGAGGCCATACCAATAATGCATGCGTTTCAACGTTTGATGGCCTAAATTGAAGATCGCATCATGTGCAGAATTCCACATAAGATTTTCCCTATGTTTGTTTGAATTTTTCCTATATTGAACTCATTGAGTGCTTGCGAACTAGGTAGAAATAGAAGTGAGGAGGAAAGAGAACACTTATGGCACAAAAAGGACGAACCTATCAGTAACGCAGCGATGATCTTTGCCGCCTATTGGGGAGCTCACAACGACTCGCGTCTGAGCTCCGTTGGTGATGGACCCCTTAATCTAATCTAATCACGTGTTATGAGATGGAGGCTGGACAAATGATGAGAATGGATGATGGAGCAGAGGTGATTGGCTGTAGGGCTAGAGAAAGACCGTGGTTTGGGTGGCTGGATGCTGTGAATCGGGCTTCAGAGAGGAGAGACATTGGTGTTTAGGTAGCCAGAGAGCAAGCAATGGATAGCGGGATTGGAGAATTATTGTGAATTGATGAGTCTTGATTTGGCCCTGATGTGTTTTCACGCCTTTGGCTTCTTGAAAAATGAGATGGACGTGGATTGGAGTTGGCCCAGCAATTAAGGGGTCACTGGAGTTCGTCTAGTGGAAGCTGTCGAGCCCTGCTGCTGGCAATGATATCATTCTTAACTCATTAGCCTCAGTGTGTATGTAGTGTCCTGACCGGATATTTTAGCCCTAACAGGCTGTGTTTTGGTATGTGTCTTAGTACATAAGCTGAGTGTGAAGTGCGCCTTACCCTGAGCCACCCTTCTTCTGGGGGATTGACCTTGCATATTTTATCTTGAGGTTTTTCTTCAAAAAGGAGTTCTCGACATAATAGTTTTGCAATTTTTGTTTTTCACTTGTTACCTTGATGAGGTTTGTAATTTAAAGGACTGAGGCTTTGCCTAAATGGCGTGGATTTCAGTGTGTTATGACTCAAATCAGTTACATTAAAAAAGTATGCTCGACCAGGGCTTGTGATTGTGCCCGTACCTTGTGGTTCAACTTGTCAGTGTGCCTCAGTCGTATTTAATCTATGTTAGTGCTGGGTATTGAATGTTTGCTTCACCTAGCAAGCTCAGAACATTGCACCTTAACCTAGCAAACTTGATTGTGATAAAAATTCCCCTCCAGCTAACAACATCGGGCATGGACGAGGAGGCCCACAACATCGCTCCCGGTGATAACGTCGAAGTAGTGGAGGGCGAATTGGTTAACTTGATGGGCAAAGTGACCCGCGTTGACGGCACACGCATCTCCATCAAGCCCAGCCATGAGGACCTCAAGGACGAGCTCGAGTTCTTCGCTCACGAGCTTAAGAAGTACTTCAGGCAGGGCGACCACGTTAAGGTGATCGCTGGCCGATATGAGGGTGACACTGGCCTCATTGTCAGGGTGGAGGAGAATCTCATCGTCCTCTTCTCTGACCTCACCATGCACGAGCTTCAGGTGAGCTATCCCTTCTGACCTCTTGGTTGACTAACTTCTCCTTTTTTGACCTCACATTGCACGAGCTACAGGTAAACAATTCCTTTTGACCTCGTGGGCGATTGTAACTTCTCCTAATTTGGCCGTTGTCTCACCTCCTTCCCACACTCAACCCTGACCCCTCTCCCCCAATAAGTACCGTTTGCATAAGAGTAAAACTTGAGCTACCAAATGGATTGTGCTACGCATTTCTTTTTTGTGACAACAAAGTACTTCTTATAAGAGGGACAAAGTTGAAAAAATATAAACTGATTTATATCAAATCACATTCTAATTGAGCACTCACTATGGCATCATTGTACTGAAACAATGGTTTGACTGGGAATCCGTGGTCAAAGCCTTACTTATGTTGTAGAATGATACCGCACTATTACCTCACATAGATGTACTACACACATAACCTTTGACCTGACCTCTCACTTCACTCAATGAGCTGTGAGCGGGTGACCATTCTGAGCATGAATAAAACTAAGTATCCACCTAACAATTGTCCAGTGCTTCTTATACGACAGTGTGTTAGTTGCAGAATGAGACTGACTTTGCTCGGACTGCATCTCAACGTGCAAGGAACAGTGGCTGATGTAACCTCTGCGCTTCCCAATGAGAAAAGTTTATCACTTGATCCTGTGTTGCCAAATGAAGCTGCATAGTGTTACGGGTACTCTTCGTTCGTCACTTAGGTTGGTTTTATTGATATAGAGACGCGCGTGTTTTATTTCCAATCTTTTATTTGCTGCAGGTGCTGCCGCGAGATCTGCAGTTGTGTGCTGACGTGGCCACGGGAGTGGACTCACTCGGACAGTTTCAGTTCGGAGACATGGTGGCCATCGAGTAAGTAGCCGCGACACGAATCAAGCGGTGACTCCACTCGTGCGATCAGTTTGCAGTCCTCCATGATTAGTGATTGTTATAATCGTTTATTTGGTGGCTAAGATGTTGGAATAAAACAGGTCACGATAGCGAAGCGTTCCGAGAGTAGCAATTAGCTAATCTGAACGCGAAAGCTTTCGCTGATGACTGATGAGGCAGGTAAAGGAATTAGGTATTAGCTACCTTAATATGTCTATCTGCTGCTGCCAAAATATTCGGTGCCACGATTAATGATCAGTCAGTTAAGTTGAGCAAAGAGAGGGCTGTATGAGGGTGTTGTTGTCCCAACTGTGCTCTACGGAGCTGAGGCTTGGGGGGTGAGAGCAGAGGAGAGGAGAAGGTGGAATGTTTTCGAGATGAAATGTTTCAGGAGCATGGCTGGAGTATCGCTGAGAGACCGGACCACCAACGACGGGGTTCGAAACAGAACAGGGATGGTGAAGAAGTTGAAGGGCAGAGTGGATTCGCGTGTTCTGAGATGGTTCGGGCAAATGGAAAGGATGGATGAAGGGAGATTGGTGAAGAGGGTGATGAATGTTGAGGCGAGTGGTCGCAGGCCTAGAGGTAGACAGAAGTTTGGGTGGATGTATAGTGTGAAGCAGGGGTTGGGAAGGAGAGACATGAATGTGGAGGTGGCGAGAGAGCGTGCAATGAACAGGCGTGAGTGGAGAATGATTGTGAATGGTTGATTTTGACGCTGCCCTGATGTGCTTTCTCG
>SDVV010004886.1:0-19747 GCA_016164225.1 Gammarus roeselii
TGCACGTCACCGATTTGCCAGTGCACGTCACCGATTTGCCAGTGCACGTCACCGATTTGCCAGTGCACGTCACCGATTTGCCAGTGCACGTCACCGATATGTCAGTGCACGTCACCGATATGTCGGTGCACGTCACCGATATGTCGGTGCACGTCACCGATATGTCGGTACACGTCACCGATATGTCGGTACACGTCACCGATATGTCGGTACACGTCACCGATATGTCAGTACACGTCACCGATATGTCGGTACACGTCACCGATATGTCGGTACACGTCACCGATATGTAGTACTCGTCACCGATATGTAGTACTCGTCACCGATATGTAGTACTCGTCACCGATATGTAGTACACGTCACCGATATGTAGTACACGTCACCGATATGTAGTACACGTCACCGATATGTTAGTACACGTCACCGATATGTTAGTACACGTCACCGATATGTTAGTACACGTCACCGATATGTTAGTGCACGTCACCGATATGTTAGTGCACGTCACCGATATGTTAGTGCACGTCACCGATATGTTAGTACACGTCACCGACATGTTAATACACGTCACTGATATGTTGATTATCTTAAGCAAATTATGAAGAACGGCATGCTAAAAATACTTTAGGACTCTTGAGAATCATGAGCAATGTTTGTCTATAGTTGTAATACTATCTGGATTATATGTATTATAATTTTGATTCCTTAGCAGCCCTATCATTTACAACCGAACAGGCAAAGCGAGAGCAATTCGACAGTTTCAGTAAGAATTCAAATTTAAAGCAACAACTGATCCTCCGTGCTCCTTTCCACCCTGAATCTAAATTGACCGCTTGATAAAATGCCAGAATCTCCCAGATAAGACACTACCTGCGCCACAATAACCCACTCCAGCATCTAATAACAAACAGAAGAGACTCACAGGTCTATAATTGAGAGGGTTGCTCCTCGCACCAGACTTGAATAGATTAGATTAGAGTGACGAAGTTTTCTAGCGCGCTGGAGTCATCGTCCCTTCTGGCGCCAAATGTCAAACCAGCAAACAGTGCTGCATCAAGTTAGTCTTTGTTTTTCTTTCTTTTTCAATGTTCGAGTTAAGGTTTACTACTGCGCAAAGTCAAAGTCCTTTACGCGGCGAACGTCTATGGTATGTACGGGTGCCACAGGAGGTACATGAACTCCTAAGGTGCTGAAGCCATATGGACCCAGCACTCCCCGGATGGCAGTAAGGAGGTATAACACACTACCAACCCTGCTTCAGAGCCCCAATGATCCGCAGTAGTCCTCAATGTGCGGGCTACGCGCTCCAACACCTGCTGAGGGGGAAGATGAAGAAGAGACAAAACAGGGATCCCATGCATGAGATCTACACTAGATGTAGGAAATTTCACGCATGAGAACAGCAAGAATGGAAAGAAGAAGGAATAGTCGTAGAAAAAGGTTGCATGAAAGAAAGAGCGTAACTTTGCTGTTATTTGCATCCCGATAGAATAGTTAGAACCAGTGTGTGAATGTTTGAGAGTGTGACTGTGTGCGTGCAGGTGTGTGCATGCGTGTGTGTGTGTGTGTGCAGCGACTATGGGCTAGTTGATAAGAAGGAGTCTGAGACAAGTTTAAGGAAATTTGAACTGGTTAAGAAGGAGTCCGAGAGAAATTTCGGAAATTTGACCCAAACATAAAATGCAAATGAGGTAAATAAAAAATCAAGCAAATCAGGATAGGGGAGAAAAGGCGAAATAGTACAGGGTGAAGAAGAGGGGAGTCTGAAGGAAAATAAGGGTGCCCCCCCTTCCTACCCGGTTGGGCGTGACTCCGTGCGGCAAGTGAACCTAACTAACAGATGTCTAGGGGGGGGGCCAGACTTGAATAAGGGAACACCATGAGATTCCTGTCCCAACGACTTCACAAATATCATAGACAAGGGCAATGACAACTGCCAAGAACATTGCTTCAAAACACTAGGGTGAATACCATCAGGTCCGGTAGCAGAAGATGAATCTAAATTGTCCAGAACCTGGGAGACTAGCAGTCTCGTCAAACAAATCTCACCATTTTTTTTGGAAAAAATTGATGTGGGAACTCATGCCAGTCAACGACTTTCAAAACCTCTCTCATACTCTTATAATCTCCACGAGACCACATGACCGATTTAAAACCAGGCTTAACTGGAACCTCATCCATCTGAAATCAATACTCAACCAGGACAGGAGCATGGTGGCACACCGGGAGAGGTGGCAAAACTGCCACAGATGAACCCGATCTTCTCTGTAGTCAGCACCAGATCAAAAATGGTGCCCGAATCAATAAAAGTTCTTTCCCTCACCCACTGAGTGAGTCCAAGAGGAGCGAAACAATCAAGAAACTGCAAATCAACTGGAGGCATATAATTATTAAAAATGTTTACAGTTCAATCCAACGAAGGCAAGTTAAAATCACCAAGAACAACAACCTCCCTACCAACACAAAATTCCTGCAAGAATTCGATCAGTTCAGCATTCTCCTCAGTTGAATTGGAGGGCGGACGGTAAGCCCCCACATCTGAAACATCATAATCCAGGAGGGAATTGGCAGTAACATTGGGAAGACCTACATCAAACGACACACTTAAAATTGTTTGCAATATATAAACAAACTTCATGCTTCTTTACTCCCTCACCAGCTGAAACCCCGGCAAATCAACAAAGGACGACGATACCGATGTAGTCAAAAAAGACTCACACACATCAACCAACTGCAATTCCCACTGCTGCGCCATATGACCAACATAGACTGCCTGGCTAGTTTAAAACACATTCTCATGGCCACCAGGAGTTCCACGACCATCACAACCAGGACCACGGCCGCTCCCGGCACCACGACCGCTTCCGCGAGCCCTAGCTCGGCCGCCGGCACTTCCTCAGCCACCGGCATTTGCAATGAATCGGCGTGAGTGGAGACAGATTGTGAATGGATGATTTTAGACGCTGCCCTGATGAGCTTTTCCGCCCTTGGCATCTCGTTGAAAGATGGGATGGTCATGGGCGGGGGGGCCCGGTCATCATGACGCGACAGGGGTAAACCAGTCATACTGTCGGGCCCTGTCGGGCGCAACACATCCTCCAGGTCTTTAGTCATACCTCGGACCGCATTAAAGACCTGGAGGATGTGTTGCGGGGTCTTCCGGCCGGATATTATGGCGCAAAAGAGCCAAGTTGTGCGAGTGTATGAGAGGAGTGTGAGATGCGCCTTGCCGTCGGCCACCCCCCTTTTCTGGGGAATTAGGCCTAGTGTCTGTTTGCATTCCTCAGCGTCACTCCGGCCACGCCCCACAAACATTTCAGCATTCAACTTCTCTACTCAAGTCCCCCACGTCTCAGACCCGTACGGTACAGTTGGGCCAACTACCCAAACGTCGTACAGCTCATTACACACTTCAGTATATCCAACACTAACAACCTTCTTCATCTCGTGATTTCTCCTCAACTTTCACTTGTTCAGCTTTTCCAGTTCAGTTTAGGAGGACACTAATGCAGCTCGCATCAACATTTCTAGATTAGGTTAGTGTCAAGGCTTTCTGGTGCAGACATTTCTGGAACGACACACTACATAACTTTCATCCGCGTAGACTCGCAGCTTCTTCCTCTCACACACTCAACCTAACTCCCACACTAGCCTATTCAAATTATCCTACAGATGTTCCCAGTGCAGAATCATCCGCCAAAGAGTGACTCCCTCAACTGCAAACTCCGCTCGTTTGCTCCGAACAGCTCTAAGCCTCGACTCGGTACACTCCCATTCACATTCCTGACCACTTCATCCATGTAGAGGTTGAAAAGGCAGGGAGACGTAACGCAACCTTGTCTCAGTCCCAATTTCACTGTGAACCAAGTACTAACCTCACTCCCCACTCTGACACACGCTCGAATACCAACATAGAAACTCTGAACCGTTGTCAATTTTTTTTCGCCACTCCATACAAACGCCGCACCAGCCACAGCGGCTCCTCGACGACCCGATCATAGGTATTTTCCAGATGAATGAAGGCCGCAGAACACATTCTTTTGTCTTTGCAAGGTACTTCTCACAGACTTTCACTGAAAAAAAAAGATCTGTACATGCTCTACCACTCCTGAAGCCACACTGTTCTTCGTCAATCGCATCACCTAGACTGTCTCTAATCCTCTGGATTCGCTCTCCCGCACAACTTACCAAAAACACAAAAAACTGATACCTCTCGAGTAGCAGTATTAGTTTTTATCGTCTTTCTTTGTGAGCGTGTGAGGGTGTGAGGTGCGCCTTGCCGTCGGCCACCCCCCTTTCTGGGGGATGCGGCCTAGTGTCTGTATCTGTAATGTCTTTCTTTTCCCTTATACTGCGAAACCATGCAAGCCCCGCGCACTGAACAGATTGAGTAGCCTCACCAGCTGCGACGCCGGTCAAATCAGGTCTTTTTCTGCCTCTACCACCTCTACTGTCTCCTCCACCTCTTCCTTAAGAATGTTCACAAATCACGTTCCCAAAACCAGCTTCAGTAGACCACCACCCACAGCAAAAATGTCAGCCTCTCTGACATCCTCGACATTCAACAACTTGTCAAAATACTTAGTCCACCTCTTCCACACATCAACATTTCGAAAAACCGGCCGCCTTCATCTTCTACCACCTCCCACTTCCCGGTCTCCATCTTCCTCGCCCTCTTTACCTTCAAGATATTTTGTTTGTCTGCGACAGAACTGAAGAAAAAACTGGCATAAGATTGCAACACCATAACTTGTACTGTATCTGAAGTTAGGTGACGGGAATGCTTAGATAACTATACATGTCTGAGGTTAGGTGACAGGAATGCTTAGAAAACTTTAGATCCAAAGGGTTGCTTACCTTCGTATTTTTGGTGACGAATGATATTGGACAGCACAGGGTCGAGAGAGACGCAGAAGTTGCCATTCTTGTCTGGAATGTAAACTTGAAAGCAGAGACGAACAGCATTCTTCTTACAGTCAGAAGCTTGCTTACTGGACCTGAAGCCAGCTGCAAAGGGACGAGCATGAAAAGGACGTGCAGAGCACGTGGTGGGTGATGAGGTAGGTGTTTGCTGGAGAGCTAAAAAACTTCGATAAACGATTGAATAAGGAGTGCTCTCTCGTTCACCGTCTTCCTGTGCTTAAAAAATCCTATGACATAGCTACGGAGTTCCCATGCATGAGATTACGCTTACTCACAAGAAGATCACGTTCATGGAACAAGGAGAGGTAGAATTTGAAACAATGGTACTGGAAGGAAAAAGGGCAAATGCTAACTTAAAAATTGCTTCAACATTTATAATGCAGCCAGGTGAGCGCCGAAACCCCTACCATAGGTTGAACAAGACTGATCAACCTATACTTTACTTCAACCTATTGTCCTTGCTGGCTAGCGGATCCATAGGTAACAAACCAACACATGATATCAACACTACAACTACAAGATTTGAGTGCTCAGTTGAATAGAAAAATGGTTTAATATTGGACCTAAATGATTTATTCAGGTAGTGATCTCTCCCAAGAGCCTGCTGACAGACCAAAGAAGCAAGTCTTTGCATGGAAGCGCCAACTTGATTCGTCATATTTTAGGTAGCTGGCATGTTGATCTAGCTACATTGTGTCAACTACATTTGTTTCTTGGCAGATGGCACTGAAAGTATTTTCACCACCAATTATCATCCCCCGCAGATGTGCAGAATTTCAAGTGGTCTACCTTGTCATCATCAGAAGACTCAAGAGGCCCCAGCCCTATCTGTGGCAGCTCATCATTGTCTTGTCTACTTACCATGTTGTAGTGCTACAATATGTTAAAACTAAATTATTTGTTTCATCCTGTGTTCAATTAGATCTTCAGTAATTAGTCAATTATTCTTTCTGTTCTAGATGAAGTATATGCAATTTTATCAGGGCAACTCCTCTCCACCCAGTGCCTACAGAGATGAAATTAATGATATCACGACAAGTCTATGAAGAATCACTCTCCTGTTAATTATTCAGGACCTCTGTTTATTGATGTGGTCAGGCAGTCTGATGAGGCATTGCCTTCTAACAGGGAAAGTGTGTTGAAACACACAGAGCATAAATTAGTCTGTAGCCAGTCTATATTGCCTTGGCTCCCTCAGTCCTTCAGTAGGTTTTTATTATAGCTAGATATACAAATATTTCATGCACACCAAATTAATCTGAACTTGAATAAAGCAATAAAAAATCTTATGTTCCTTAATTGCCACATAATTACACCTGTCTCAATGTACAGTCCAAATTTCTGCAGTAGAATCTAGATCTGTTTGCTAGAGACCCTGACAAGTGGTTTATGGTAGGTATCTCCACTACATCAACTACAGGACCATCTATACATGCTACGGCTTGCACAACTTCAGATATTTGAACCTGTTGTATTTTATACGCTGTGCAGTCTATAGCTTCCTGCTTGCTCAAGGCCAAAAATTCTGGTAGCTAACAGATAAAATAAAAACTTTTTCAGTTACAGCAGAAAGATCCTGTCTCTTGTCATTGCCTCTGTATTCTATAAAGAAACTAGATCAGTTGACAGCAATATAATATGATTATCATGTAGCTAATAATGATGATTTCAGTATGAATACTTTGAAATTTCAATTTAAAATTTAGTTAGTAAAACGCCAACTTTACTTAAATTGTTGTTTTTTACACCCATTTCAGGGAACGTAATATTAGATTAGCTTGTCACAGTCATGCTTGAATTATTGGGTAAAAATTGTTGTTTACAACGAACGATAGTTGAATGTTTAAAAAAAATCATTACAGTCCTCTCCATTGCCTTTCCAATTATGTGTTGCATTGCCTCTTATGCAAATTTAATAATGTTGTAGGAAATGCAATATTGTTGATAATTCTCCATCATTTGTTTTAAAGTAGCTACTTGCAGAATTTGAATGAAAAAATGTGATTAGAATACTTCATACGAAAGAGAATTTAGAGTTGGTCAAAGATATTAGAGAGGCTGACATAGTTGCTGTGGGTGGTGGTGGTACGTGTATGCAGTTATGGCGCTGAATGACAAACCAGCAAACAGTGCTGCATCAAGTTAAAAATGTATTTTTAATATGTTAGTTGGGTTTACTGCAGTGTGAAGATAATATCTTTTGCGCGGCGTTCGAATCAGAATGGGGATGGTGAAGAAGTTAGTGGACAGAGTTGATTTGCGTGTTCTGAGATGGTTCGGATACATGGTGAGGATGAATGAAGTGAGATTGGTGAAAAGGGTGTTGAGGGCAGAAGTGAGTGGACGTAGGCGTAGAGGGAGACCGGAGTTTGGGTGGATGGATGGTATGAAGCAGGCGTTAGGAAGGAGAGACGTGAGTGTGAAGGTAGCGAGAGAACGTGCACTTGATAGGCGTGAGTGGACAATGATTGTGAACGGATGAGTTTTGACGCTGCCCTGATGTGCTTTCCCGCCCTAGGCATACCGTTGAGAGACGGGATGGTCGTGGGCGGGGCGGTCATCATTACGCGGCAGGGGTAAACCAGTCACACTGTTGGGCCATGCTGCCGATACTAACCTCGAACCACACTTATGACCTTGAGGGCGTGTTGCAGGGTATCCGGCCGACTCTTTTGCGCAAAAGGGCTAGGGTGTGTGAGTGTAGGAGGATGAGCGGTGCGCGTTGCCGTCGGCCACCCCCCTTGCTGGGGGAGTTCGGCCTAGTGTCTGTACATGTAGGTTCACTGCGGTGTGAAAACAAAATCTTTTGCGCGGCGAACGTCGATGGTATGTACGGGTGCTGCAGGCCTTAAGGAGCTGAGGCTATATAGTCCCATCACTCCTTGGGTGGCAGCAAGGATTATCAACATTCAACCTACCCTGCTTGAGCCCATCAAGGATTTGCAGACGTCCTTAGGTGCCGGGAGCAATGCGCCCCAACACGTGTTCATGAGGAAGATGAAGACCAAGTAAACGGGGGCCTCATGCATGAGATCTACACTAGGTGTAGAAATCTCAAGCAAGAAAACAGCAGGAATGGAAAGAAGAAAAGGGCAGTCATAGAAAAATGTTAACATGAAAGAGTGCAATTTGTGTAAATGTGATTAATATAAATAAAATAATTTCAGGATGTGAAAAAAAAAGGAGTAGTCTGAAAGGATATAAGAGTGTTTACCCCCCCCCAGTTGGGCCGAAGAGGAAGAAATGTAGAATGTGAAGGGAAATAATGGTATTCACCACTCAGATCGGGCAGTGACTGTGCGGCCCTTGAAACAAACAGATGCCCAGGAGTAGTGAAGATGATTGTCGGAATACATGTCAATCATCTTGCCTGCTATTCCCTCATTGTCTAATAGAAACTGAACATTATCACTTTATGAGAATTTAAATATTATTATTAACCCAGATAGAGGCTGCTTTTAGAATTAGAGCCTGCTCAGATTATAATTTAATGTGTTGTTGTTGTCATTATAATACAAAACAAACCAAATTTCTTCAAACCTTAAAAGCTGCAAATCATGCACAATTTAATTCCAATAAGCTCATGCGAATCAATTGTTAAAAAATATTTAGGATACGTCTCCCTTTCAAACCGATCTCAGAGTTTTAGTCTTCATATTATGCCAATCCACTTACTGCTGAAGGGGTCCACACAGAAATACTTTCTCTGCAGAAGCGACTCCTTCATGTTGTTGACCATGACGCGTTGCACATCAAGCCTGGCCAATTCGCAGACCATGTCAGTGCGGTAGAAGGCCATAGCGCCCACACCGTTAGCAGCGTGGTCGGCCTGGCTCATCACGTTGTAAGGGTGTGGTAGGTACGGCGGGCCGTCGGCAGTGACGCAAGAAATGAGCACCACGGCCGGACCTTCGTAGCCCAGTACCTACAGGCAACATCAGTGGTGTTGAGGATGTGCTGAGGTCTTCAGATGCTCCCTCTATTAGTAACAAGTTAGCTAACTGCATGCAATGGGTTAATATGAATGGATACTACCGAGTGAGTTAAGATTAGATATTTTAGATTATTAGCTACTTTCAATGAACGGATGCCAACTACTGAGGCAGGGGTGAACTAAGGCATTTTAGAAGTTGAATCGCTATATACTTGCGATGGAAAGCGCCAGCTTAGGCATTAAAGGATTTAATTAATAGAATGGGTAAATTCACACTGCTCAGGAAGCAAGCTAAGGCATCAAAGACATTAATTACCTAGTTGCAATGGATGAACTAGGACTAGGTACAAAGGGAAGTGAGTTTAGTCATAAAAGAATCAAAGAAGTTTATCAACTTGTTGCAATGGGTGACTTCAGCCTATTAATGGAAGTGGGCATTGGTATCAATAAAGTTAATTATTAGATTCAATGGATGAATGCACTCTACTATGGGAGGCATGCATGGGCATCCAAAAATGGAAGAAGTTGAACTAGCTCCCTACTTGGACTTGAGCTGTGGAACCTTGTTAAACTAGACGGTGTCCGCCACAGCAGAACCATCAGGTCTCCCAGCAATGTCTGCCACTTGCAAAAAAACTTAAGTTGAAAAAAAAGCACTGCATGCCTTGCCTACTTCAAAACAAAGGAAGAGACAACTCATTTTTATAACAGTATTATATAAAGTAACTGGACAAGTCTCCACAGCAGTTAGCATTAGCATATTCAAGAGAGGACACTTAAAAAATGCAGCAGTAGATTTATCACTACAAACATTGAACTATAAACTACAATATGCGCATCAACCAGGTAAACTTGAAGTAGCTATCAACTCTACTAGCTAGCCAGGCCTAAATATGCTGTGTTCTCAAAACTCCTTATCATTGATAGCTAGTTACTTCTTTTATTCACATTTGAATATGGCTGAGCTAGTAAATTATCTACCTCAAAACAAATTAATTAAACCTCAAACCTAGTTCCTCATGAATGTCACAGATGTGCCAACAAAAATAACAACTACTAAAAAGATGTCAAATTATGAAGACATCCCACTACTGTCAGATTTTATTTGTGAAATACAGACTATGGAGGAGAATTTGTCTAGCAATGACCCAGCATAGTATAAATGGTTTAAATTAAATAATTCCCTGATATGGTGAGGTTTGCATTTAGTGATAATTGCAGAAATATTGATAAATCTCATTGTCTTTTTGCAAAGCACAGAGGCACCTAATGTGCATAATTGTTCTGAAGCCACTCATAAGATCGGACACTAGTGAGCATTGTACACTGACCTTGATGCTAGGGTAGGTCTTGTATCCACTCATAAGATCGGATACTAGTGAGCATTGTACACTGACCTTGATGCTAGGGTAGGTCTTGTATCCATTCTTGCTGTTGGTACCTTGGATGCTGCCAGCAAACTCTTCAGAATATCCATAGCAGAAGTGATGATAATCCAATGGTTGTTCTAGGATTTCAACCTGGTAAACACACAAAATATTAGTCTAATAAAACACGAAGTTGAAAAGTTCATCAGCTACAAGCAAGGACAATATATATTCATTGAGTGGCACAAACTGTGGGTATCATACTAAGAAGGACTGTGATCAAATCAATATATAAGAACGAAAGGAATCATCTTCATTGCTCCACAGGATTTGTTAATATCAATTAAAAACTAGCCATGACTAATTGGAACTTTTCATGTGAAATAAAAACATGGTAAATGGTAGAGGTGATTCAAGTCCTCTGTAGATCAAACTTATCTGAGGCTAAAAGATTCAAACATGGCATAGTGATACAACATGTCGATTTTTTTGGAAGAGATTCTTTGTAATTCAGCACAGGAATGAATTTAGGGGAGCATGTATGGGACCAATGTTTTGAAGCTAGAATGGTCAAGCTGCCTACTGCTAAGCAAATTAATTCAAAATACTGGAAATTCCTCAAAGGAAAATTTTGAAGGTGGGGAGGCAGAGTGAAGAAAAGATATTGATATTATAACTTCTATAATAGTGATTTTGCAATACAACTAATTCATGTACATTAATGATCTCCTTGGTCAGTTTTTAATGCAGAAAGCTCATATTACATGCTCTACAATCCTCTGCACTAAAATTTTAGATTTAAATAAAACCTAAGAGTGCAAGCACAATTGCAAGCCTTATGCTGAGCAGTCTGTAACACAGGTCCTGATCCATACCTCTCAATGACTGTCAGCAGCTATGCATTTTGAAATATCCCAATATTGAAAGTGTGAAGTTTGAGTAGAAGCTACAAAGTTTAGTGGTCAATTTTGAAGAAGAATAAAAGCACCATGCTGGAAAGCCAACATCAAGTTCTGCGGCATTAGATGCTCTCCCCTAATTTAGAGATGAAATATGCTATAAATGGAGGTCAAGCTGCATTTTGTATAAACGAAAATAATTTAGAAAAAAAAAAATCAAAATGGATCACTGTAGCCATCATATCAGTTTGAGCCACAAAACACACATGTCTAAGCATGATTGTTGAAGTACATCAAGTTTAAGCAGCATTGGTAGAATGAACTGCAAATTCAAGTATTGTTGGTCGAGACACCAATATAATTGGCCAAGTACACTAACATCCAGGATTTATTGGGAAGTGATAGGTTTGAAGTATCAGACAGCAAAAGCAGAATAGGAAGCCAGCAAGCTCTGAACATGGTATTCTTCTTCTACCTGGGCCATAGATCAAATCTATTTATAAGAGATGAAGACTTTTTTTAATGTTAGCATACAAATGGGATAGATGGACAGATAAAAGTAGGGACAAGGGCCCTTTTGGGCCTGTAAGGATATGAGCTAAGATAGGCATTGAATGCTTCAAAAATGTTTTCAAAGCGTAAAAGTGGGGAACAACAAATGATACAATTGAAAATAAACCTTGAAAATAATGAGCAATTAAAGAAAGTTGAATATAAGTTCAACAGTGTCTGTATCAGCTTTAAACCATGAAATAGTTCTGACAGAGGAGATAAAAAATAATACAAGGCTCCAAATTACTGCTTCACCAAATATTCTACCAGGAATTTTGAACTTGTACAATAGTTATAATTTCATCAAGCGCCCTAACATACAAGACTGGAACAATTCTAGTATGAATTAATTATTCAAGAAAACAAAGAAAATCCCCATACTTGGGTCAGACAAGCTGGTGAGTCCATTCTAGCTCAGGTAAAAGGTGAACTACTTTAGAATCATGTTGGGTGACATGCAAAACGATTGAGAAGGGTTTAATAAATCTCTGATTTATGGTTTAGCTAGTGGTAATAAACAAGTTTGACAAGAAGGCCTTCCTATATTTTCAGTTGTTACTGATTTCAACTTTCTTTGTGTTCCAACAGGAGCACAACATGATAAGAAATTATTCATCATACTCACACAAGCCAGTGGGAGCAAAAATGCAGGAGACATTGTTTTTATACATCATATGGACAGGAGATTTAATGCCATCAGACAGACAGACAGACACTAGGCTGCATCCCCCAGAAAGGGGGGTGGCCGACGGCAAGGCGCACCTCACACCCTCATACGCTCACACTCACACAACTTAGCCCTTTTGTGCTAATCAGGATGCAATAAAAAACAATGGCCGAGTGTGAAACAAAAGAGACATGACCAACAATGAGGAAATAAATTAATAAAGCTAACAGTAAATAGCTCCAAAAAATAACTCACGTGAGAGGTTGTACACCTGGGCTTCTTGAGGTGATTGCGCTTGTAGGCAGCAATGCAGTTGGAAACGTGGTTAATAATGGCTTCAGATATTGGTTTTGTCAACTGGCATTGGCAGCACCCAGGTTTATTCAGAATAGCCAATCCAGGGGGGTAAAACCAGACATTTGAATCTGTAGGTTTTATTTTGGATTCAGAAGCATTCAGTTGCTTAGCATTTAGACTATTAATTGGGGATTGTGAAGCAATAGTTGAAGCTTGTGCAGCACAGACAGATTGTTGTTTGTCCTTAAATGAATGTTCCATCTCACCCTTCAATATATTATCTGAACTAAAGGCGTTTTCTTTAGGGGAACTCGAAATTGAACTCCCGCTTTTATTTTGCTTGTTTCCAACAGCTCTATTTTTCTTGTAACCTAAACTCTGTTTCCTGGTTGAATCTTCTTCAGACAGGGTTGGCTTTACTTTGTGAAGGCTTGTATTGGTTCCAGTGCTCTGTTTTTGCAAAGTACTGAGCATATTCTTCGTTTGTGATTTGGAATGGGATAAATCACCTTTCAGTTTGAATTTCTCAATATTCAGGTGTGATTTCACAGATGTTACTTTCAGATTCAAACTATTTGAATTCCTGCTACTTTTGATGGGATGTGAAACTGAACCATATTTAGTATTAGTAATCCTAGGAATGTTGTTTTCCAGAATTGATATAAAATTAATATTTTCCATGTCATGAGTGTTTTCTTTTGAGGTTCCACTTTGTATTGCCTTGCTGCTAGATTCCAAATTGTTCAAGGATATTTCATTGCAATAAATGGTTGACTCTTGCTTATGACTGTCTGAATTTGACATAGAAGCCAGAGTTCTTGAATGGTTTTGGCTGCTACTTGGTTCATAATCATCAGTGCATTGCCTGGGATTAGAAGTGATATCAATGGATAATTTAGCAACTGGATTTCTGCTATTGGACTTCATCTCAACATCATTCAAATGCAACTTTTGCTCTTGGCCTTGATTGTTGTAAGAAATATTATTACACTTTGAGAAAGTATTATGAGAAGGAAATTTCTGAAATGGTGAACACCTGTTTAAATTAACAGAACATGTTTTTTTGATCAGCCTATTCTTAACAGGACTTTCAGTTGAAAGATCCACTGTCCTGTCACTCTCACAGATAGATTTACTGAACATAATGGTCGTAGTGCCATTCACAATCTGAGTGCATGAGAAACCAGCTGGCTTGCTATTACTGTTACATTCACTAAAGTGAGAAACATCTCCAACTTCAGTACAAATACTATTTCCTTCAAAAGCCTTAGAACTATTTAAATATACTACATCATTTGAAGTATCTCCTTTCTTTTCAACAGTTGCAGACTCCACAAATGCGTCAGTTGAAGACTCCTTCTTAGTGGTAGCTACAGATGCCCTGCTAGTGTCGACTACAGACTCCTTCCAAATTACAGCCCGAAACCGATTTTCGGAGCCTACAGACAGTGATTTTGTGGTAGTTTCAGATGGCAATTCTGTGGCAGCAAGAGACCATTCTTTTGTGGCAGCTAGAGACTGCTCTTCTATGGCCAAAAGAGACTGTTTTTTTGTAGCAGATAGAGACTTATTTTCTCCAGCAACAATTGACTCTTTCCATTTGACCACAACATCCTTGTCCATTTTGGAAGCTAGAGACTGGTTCCTTATGGCAGCTACAGACTCGTTCCTTTTGGCAGCTACAAACTGTTCATTTGTGGCTGCAATAGACCATTTTTTTGCAGCAGCTGCATATTCCATTGTGGCAGCTACTACAGGCTGCTTTCCTCTGTCAGCAACAGGCTGTTTTCCGGTTTCAGCAATATGCAGCTTTTCAGTTACAACAACAGACTGCTTTCCAGCAAAAGCTACAGACTTCAATTTGTCAGCAGCTATGGACTGATTCTCTGTGCCAGCAACACACAGATCTGTACTGGCAGATACAGATATCTTTTCTCTGGCAGTTACCAAATGATTTTCTTTGGCAAGTACAGACTGGTTTTCACTGACAGCTACTGACTGCTTTTCTGTGGCAGCAACAGAATCCTTTTTTGTGGCAGTTCCATACCATTTCCTTGTGACAACTACAGGCCACTTTTCTATGGCAACTACAAACTCCTTCACTGCAGCAGCAAAAGGCTCATTCCCTGTATCAGCAACATTACTTGCAGCAGCAGACTTTTTCTCAGCGGTGGAAACGGACTTCATCTCTGTGACAAACTCTAGCTTAGTGTCAATAGTAAACTCCTTTACAATGGCAACAGTAGATTCTTTTACAGTGGCAACAGTAGATTCCTTAACAGTTTCAACAGCAGATTTTTCTACAGTGGCAAAAGTCAACTCCATGCCAGTGACAGCAGTAGACTTATTGCCAGTGACAGCAGGACACTCCTTGTCAGTGGTAGCAGCTAACTGTTCTTCAGGGCCAGCAGCCGACTCCTGAGTCGCAGCAGCAGACTCCTCAGCAGCTGCTGCAGCAAACCCCTCAGCAGAAGCAGCAAACTCTTTCTCAGTGGCAGCTGCAGTCTTCTCCTCAGTGGCAGCTGCGGACTCCTCCTCAGTGGCAGCTGCAGCCTCCTCCTCAGTGGCAGCTGCAGGGTCCTCTTCAGTGGCAGCTGCAGGCTCCTCTTCAGTGGCAGCTGCAGGCTCCTCTTCAGTGGCAGCTGCAGGCTCCTCTTCAGTGGCAGCTGCAGGCTCCTCCTCAGTGGCAGCTGCAGGCTCCTCCTCAGTGGCAGCTGCAGGCTCCTCCTCAGTGGCAGCTGCAGACTCCTCCTCAGTGGCAGCTGCAGACTCCTTCTCAGTGGCAGCTGTAGACTCCTCCTCAGTGGAAGCAGTCAACTCTTCCCTAATAATGGTTACACACACTTGTTTACCGACTGCAACAGACTTGTGCTTTGGAGCCACAAGAGCAGAATCTTTATTTGCAACAGTAAGAGAATCATTCTCAGCAGCAATAGACCTACTCTTTGAGACAGTGGCAAGCCCCATTGTTTTAGCAGTAGATCCCTCCTCCTTTGAGGCAGCAACCGGCTCCTCCTTTGCAGCAGCAACCGGCTCCTCCTTTGCAGCAGCAACCGGCTCCTCCTTTGCAGCAGCAACCGGCTCCTCCTTTGCAGCAGCAACCGGCTCCTCCTTTGAGGCAGCAACCGGCTCCTCCTTTGAGGCAGCAACCGGCTCCTTCTTTGAGGCAGCAACTGGCTCCTCCTTTGAGGCAGCAACCGGCTCCTCCTTTGAGGCAGCAACCGGCTCCTCCTTTGAGACAGCAACCGGCTCCCCTTTTGAGGCAGCAACCAGCACTTCCTTTGCGGCAGCAACCGGATCCTCCCTTGCGGCAGCAACCGGCTCCTCCTTTGCGGCAGCAACTGGCTCCTCCATAGCTGCCTTAACCAACTCCTCGGTGACAAAAATGGACTCTTCCGTGCTTTTACCCAAAGTCACCAAGCGTTTAGCAAGCGCCTCATAATTTGCCTTTGCTGGTTTCTGACTGTGGGTAGTTAACTTTGGATCTTTAGCTAAGTGCTCATCATTTTCATCATGCATAACATCTGGATTAGTATGATATTTATCTTGCTCATGCCCATAATCTTTCTGAATAGGCATTTCACCAAAATTCAAGGAGTTAATTTTTTCTTTTGATATGGAATTTCCTCCAGCAAGCTTATTATTGCTGCTAGAGTTCTTTCCAGGCAAATAAAACATATTTGAACTGATGGCAATGCCAGTCTCTTGCTCACTAATGCCAATGCTATTCACCAGGCAATCAGAGCTGCTTAAGTTGTCCTGTCTGCATATGTTGCTACAATTCCCATCCACAGATGTGCCTTCAGAAACCTCTCCAATGCCCATTTTTAATTCACTATTATTTCCAAGCAGAGAAATCTGTGCATGTTCAGGACTACTTCCAGACAATAGAAGTTTCATGGTGCTTCTAAGTGGTAACACCGGCACGCTCTGAGTAAAATTTTGTTTATATCACATGAGCTAAATTCTTGTTGAGCCAGAAAAATCATTGGTGTTCTTGGGCATCTAGCCTGTCATTATCTTGTTAGGGCAGAACATCACTCCATAACAACATGGGTCTGAAAAAAAAAAAATAGTATAAGAATAGCTATGCACTTGACATGAGTTGCGGAAAAAAAATATATACCATTGCTACAGAGTGCCTGCCATTTATCTACTAGTTCACAAGGCACATCAACAAGCATATGCCAAAATGACTCCCACATTTGCCTTATACTCGGGAATGTTTTGAAAAGTATGCAATTTATCAACTGCATATTTTTGTTGTTTATAACTATAACTATCATTTAGCATTGAAAGTAGCTACCTTTCAGCATCTGTTCAAATTGTAGATTTTTGATTGCCACCTACACAGCTAACAAAAGCATGATCCTGCATTGCACCACTTTTTAGGTTACCAACCAAACCAAATTTGAATTTCAGAGGTTCTTAAATGATGGGTCCATTCCATTATGATGGAGTAATATAGTTGACATATTTGGAGTCAACATTCACTAACTGCCATAATATAGCAGTTTTTGCTGAGTTTGGAACTACTAAAAAAAGGTGTAGGCCTAACCTAGAATATTGTATCAATGCTAGGTATAAAAACTGTTGTAACCCTTAAGCAGCACAAGCAGGGTTGGTGATTTCATTTTTTCGTCAAAAAATTCATATAAATTCAAAAATTCAGAAATCATGCTTTTTATTTTTGCCATTTTTTTTTCTTTACAATATTCTGATGGCAATTATTAGCATAGTAATCATAGCAATATGACTATTATTCAAAATAAGGAACCTGAATATAAACTGAGCACAGCTTAGTTTAGATGTATCCAAACTTATTGAACTCAAACGACTTCCTATCTTGAGAATTTGGAGGAATGTTTACCATGCCCAAGTAGTAGAGTAAGTGCTAACTAGGCATTAGGCCCGCAAAGTCAACAACATTATATGATCTTCTACTGTACCTACTTTACTACTACCCCCTGTGAGCTGTGACAGCATGTATGCAACATGATTATGTTGCTACATTAGCTACATTAGTGGGCCAGCTGCCATAAAAAAAAGTTTTGCCCATTATAGATCTAGGTCTTGTTGTTGTTGTTCTTGTTCCAAAGATTCAAGTTCATCTCAAGAAGTATTTGCAAGATAGAACTGGAACTTAGATAAGTGGAAAGAGGAGACAAGATGAATGAACCTAGTTTCTCACCTTAGTTGCCCCAAGACTACCCCAAACCCCAACAAGGCCAGAGTGCAAAGCATGACAGGAGGCACATTTGCCACGGCAGGCCAGACTGCAAAGACCGGCAAAACAATGGAGCGGGAAAAACACACAGGAAATTTGAGCTTCAGGCAACTGATCATACAGCAGTTCTGTTGGTCACAATATAAAACATACACATACATATATATACATATATACTTATAAATATATACATCCATGTACATATACACTACAAAAAAAAAATACATACATGCTTACACACGCATCCCTACAAATAAATTGAACTTCATCAGCCTGGTCAAAATTTAAAAATTCCTTGTACATCAGATCAGCAAGGGCTTGCTTATAACGAGTGATCTGTCAACTGCACTATGTCAGCAGGCAAGTCATTCCACACACCAACACATCTCACACTGAAGGACCTACTGCGGACATCAGAGGAGCAAGGAGGAAACGCCAGCTTCAGCCCAAGACCTCTAGTACCAACTCTCGGAGCCAAAAAAAACATAGTTAACAAATCCTCTGAATTCCCATGCAAAATTTTCCAATATTAGATCAGGTCTGCCCCAAGAAGCTGGCCCTTAATGGGAAACAAATCCAGGCCTGTGCACATTATTTCTTGGATGTTCTTCTTTATTATTCCCAATGTATTCAAAAAGGGTGTAAAATTGATTTAGCAAACAGGCCAGCCAATTTAGATGAATGGTACACCAATCGATAGAGGACAACTAGTAGAATACAGCCTCCTGGTAATTTCATCAAAATTTTGATTATATATTTGATTTTTTGATGCATTTGTGAAGCAGTGACTACATGGGGATTTTTTCACTTTTCAACCTGCATCTCCTACCTAGTGTTTCATCCCACATTGATGAATTTGGCTTAGCTAGATGGTATAGACCTCAGTCTTCAATTCTATGGAGTTTTTTTTAATTTCCTATTTTTTTAGATTTTTGGCAATTTTTTGAAAAGTGTGCCATTTAGCCAGAGAATAATACATTACATTATAAGGTTTGACTTTCTGATCTCTGATCCTTTCACCCTAATGATCTAATAACTTACTAAAAAAATGAGTAATGATGCAGAAATAATAAAAATTAATAATTAGCTTTACCAAATTCAATCATTTTTAGTGAAATGAAACAAACACAGAATCAGAACAAAATCAACACACAATGTAAAACAAAATCCAAAACCTTTAAAAAACAATCGTCTTCAACACAAGAAAATCATTTGTTCAATCACTTGAATTTTTTTTATTAGATTTAATCAGTGCCTTGAAAAGAGCACAAGTTCTAACTTTGTTTCATCTACCCAAAAAAGGTAGCTGTGAATACAAAACTGCATGCGAGGCATTACTTCTTGAACTGGGATGACTGCCTGCAACAAACTAGGGACAAATAGGTGTTGAGAGGAAGTTCACACTCAGACCTAGACTCATCAACCTGTTGTAAAACATTGTTTGTGAAAATAGCACTGGTATCGGGAAATTACATGTGGTATAATAATTTCATTATGATTATGTAGGTCAAAATTTCAACTTGTTATTCAGGTAGCTACTTGTCAATGAAAAAAGCTATAATATTCACTAGCAAAATACAAGCGGAATCAAAACTTACTGATTTTGTTATCTGGGGTGACTTTTTTTAGTTGTATGCATCTCCAATAAGTTTTTTCCTTCCAAAATCATATTCAGGCAATAAACTAAAACATATAAATGGTATTATCACCAGATTTAGCAACAAACTATTGGAAACTAGCCACAGCATCAATGTTTGGGGTTTCTCACCTTGGTTTCTCACCTTGGTTGCCCCAAGACCACCCCACACCCCAGCAAGGCCAGGGTGCAGAGCATGACAGGAGGCACAAATGCCACAGCACGCCAGACTGCAAAGGCCGGCA